>SCLH01063414.1:30096-50207 GCA_004367855.1 Oikopleura vanhoeffeni
AAAATTTTAACTCCATAAGAAATTTTCCGTGCCAATAAGAAATTCTTGTTTTCACTTAAAAAATTTACAACTGTTGTCACATTTTTGCTCCCGATCTTAGTGTTTTGCTCAAACCTGGTTGACACCATTAATCGGCCTATGAGCTTTAAAATTGATCGGCCTAAGATCGGGGGAAAAAATGAGGCATGCTGTATAAAATTGAAAAGGAATATTTTCTGCCTATTTTTAATACAAGGTGGGTCCAGCCAAGATCAGTTTGTAAAACCAAAAATTGAACTGCAATACAAGGAGTAGATAAAAAAAACCTATTTAAGTTTCTTATAAAATCAATAGGATTTCTTTATGGCTTAGACTGAAAAGCTTTTAGAAACCGAATTCTATGGTCATTTTTTCCCTCATATTATAACCAATAAAAAATGTTTGAGCGCATCGTGAAACTTAATTTTTTGCTCATTATATGCGCCGCATTGAATTGCGGCTGATTGATCATTAATTGGACCAACCTTGTATGAAAAAACGGATTTTTTTCTAATTCTTATGGAATAATATTTTTTGCCATGGAAACATTTAAGCGAACAATAAAATTCTTATTGGCACGAAAATGTCTTATGAACACGAGTATTCTTTATGAAGTTAAAAATTAATAATTTTACGAAATTTCTCAAATAATTATCTACAATACAGGGAGCCTCGATATCGCTGAAATTGCCTGGGCGTTTGAGGTTTGTATAACAAATTATTTCGAGTGCGTCATTTATGTCAACAATTTGTATTTGGTGGAGGACATTATTCTGAACATTTTGGTGTTTTACTTCAATTGAACTTACTGTAAAACTCTTTATAAAATCGAAACCTTTTTCAAATTGTGACGTCATTCGGAATGCCCACACGTTTTCATTGCCGAAAGTCCCCAATATTGCCGATTTTTATTTGGAAAAAAATTTTCGGCGTTTCCCCCCCCCCTCTTGTGATATTATATTACCTGTATAGTCCCGTAATTTCTAAACCAAAATTTTAAATTCGAACACGGAACTGACTGCAATAAAAGTGTGATAAATAATTGTTGCCGTGTCATCTGTGAATTTCAAGAATACGGTGAGATATAAAATAAGAATTGTATGCATTCCATAGAACGAGTATCTTTCACAAAATTCATTTCCAATAATAAACCATAAACTTTTTGGGAATGAGGAATTTTTCTTTTTTTCTAAAAAATATTAATATTAGCCGAAAGTCATTTTTTCCCAAATTTTTTATAATTAAATAAAATTCGATTTTCAATATTTGCATCAATTTTAGGAGTGGCCTTTTGAGGTTTTGCACCTTTTTGAGAAGGACCAGTTTTAAAATTATGATGAAATCCTATTTGATACTATTTTTTGAAAAAATTCATAACTGATAATCAGATTCTTATTTCAAATTGTTGATTTAGGCTTATTTTAATTTTATTTGACAATTTTCAACGATATAATTTCATTTATTCCAAATGGTCCTATCAGCTGCATATTGTAAGCAAATCTTATTTTATTTCGTCTTAAACACTCTTTGTAATACAAAGTTTGTATGTCCAAAAAGAGGATCTCAAGGCCTCGCTTTCGCGTTTGACCCGTATTTGACAAATAAGAGCGCCGGACCAAACGGCGTTGACCAATAAGGGGTTCGAAAATTTGAGTCAAATGCGAACACTCAACGCCGCGGCCGGGCCTAGAGAAAGCTGTTTTCCATATTATCTGAAAAGTGTAAAAAGTTTGATCAAATAAATTCTTTGTTTTTAGGAAATTTTCCTTAAATTCGATAAATTTGAAAATTGTGATATAATTTGAATTTCTTTCAAATTTGACCAGTCATATAAGTTTTTGGAACATAATTTGAAAATTGGGCTAATTTTCAAACGCAGGCTGATCAAATTAGATATGTCCATGATTTTTTTTCTTGAAACGGGTATATACAGTATTTTTTCGGATGAAAAAAGTTTTTCTGGTTAATGTAACTTTCGGACCATCAGTTAAGACTTTTTCGGGTAATTTCGATTTTCCTTCAAATGTTTTCAAAAGTTCAACTGGTCTTTATACTTTACCGTCCATCAGTTACAAGTTTTTAGGCAATTTCGACTTTTCACCAAAAACCCGAAAAACCCCTCTTTTGAAATTATGTTTTTTGGGTCTCGAATCCAAAAAATATCTACCATTGGAAACATACCCACAGCTTCTACATCTTGACTTTTTGTCGAAATTTTATCTTGATCATCTTTTCCCATTTTGGATTTGGGCAGTCAATAATTATAAAAAGTAATCTGGAGTTAGCATTTATTACGATTTGAATGCAAATTAAATAAATAATTAAATCAAATAAAAACTTAAGAACGTTCAGTGTACGTCAAGGTACTTGATAAGCAAAGCAAATACAATTTAGAACAGTGGTCGCCAAAATTCGATCGAATCGTGTTTCCGATCCAATTTTTTCGAGAGGGCTATCGATCCGATCATTTTTTTTGAAAACCAATCTGATCGGTTGAAAATTCATTGTTTTAAGGAGGTTGTATAGGCTGGAGAGGCTTTTTCAAGGACTCATAACTTTCAATTCCCTGATAACAATCTTATAAAAATTTCAAGAATAGTAGTTCGTAATCTCTGGAAGAAATTTCTTTCTTATTTTTATAGCATGTTTGTTTCCCACGTATAGAGTAATGCTTTATTCCGAAGCGATCAAAAAGTGTTTTTATTTTCGAGTTATAATACTCGGTCTCTAAATCTGTAATAACATTTTGAGGTATTTCCGGTAATTTATTGAGAATCGATTCCATTGCGATAGTTTAACCATATTGATTCATTTTTTTCATCGGTACTGCATATGCAATTTTGCTAAAAACATCAATACCAATGTTTATATATTTAAAGTTTTTGTTTTTTGTAGCATAATTTCGGTAGTTTATTGTATCAAACATTTCATGAGGTTACGATCGGGATTAATAAGCTTTAATTCTTCGACGTGAGTATCTGTGACGGACTTGTCGAAACAGAGAGTTAGTGAAATTTTGTTGCATGAATTTTCTAATTTTCGAACTATAGCTGGGCACTGATCTAAAATTTGTGTATATCTCATTCAGATTTTTTATGATGTCGCTTGTGTTTTCTTGTTTCTTTTTTAGAATCCTTTGATTCGGCTGAATATTCACTAAGTGTTTCACTAAGTGTTCGGGACTTTGATACCTTTCTCTTCTTGTTCTCATTTTCTCAATGGCCACCACTTTATTGTTATTATCCTTAACTATTTGAAAACTGACAAAAAATCCTCTTCTTGCAGAATGTAGCCTTTCATACCGTTAGAGCTAAACACTGTTCTAATTTTTCCTTATAGCGTACCTGGCAAACTTTTGAACAAAAATGTCCGTCCTTAGATCAAAATGGCAAAACAGAAATAGATTCACAAAAATATTGGGTTAAAATAGAAAAACCATGCGTCCTTATAACGTACTTCGCAAAACTTTTGTAGCTTATTGCATATACGCGCATGCATTTGTTTTATTGAATTTACCCAAAACCACTTCTAAGCAAATGAGTGGTTTTCGACCACCGTGTCGGTCGGACCGACATCAGATTATTGTTTCTTGAAAAACACTTTTCAAGAAGTCCAAATTGCGAAATTACAAGCAAAGCGTTTGTGAATATTTTATAAGGTAACAGTTTTAAACGCGCTCTTAATATGCTTCTTTAAAATTCAAACCAAACTCATTCTAGATTTCGGCAATACAATTTTTCGATTTAAATTGATGTTTTTGATATCGAATGTATAATTTTTGTTAATGTACATTATCGGGAAGTTTTTGAGGACGAAGTCAATTTTTAAACAATGACAATGAATTTAACAATGAATCATAGAAGGATTTTGCTAAAAATAAAACTCATTTTTTTCAGATCAAGTTTTTTATTTTATACATCACATTATTATTTTCATCTTGGTCGGACAATTCAGAATCCGTTTTCGGTACCGTGGTGTTTGCCTCGACGGGGAGCTCCAATACACTATGGGTCACGTGGGACAATTTCGGCGGCAATAATACGTGTTTGACGTCGAGAAAGGCACTCTCCGAACCCACTAGCCAACTCACGTTGAAGTTCCGGCTCCATGCTTTGGAAATAATGGCGTGAGGCTGTAGTCATCGGTCGGCTTCGACTTGCCTGGCCATGAATGGCCCTTAAATTTAAAAATGTTATTTTAACCGGAATAAACCAAAACGCGTCGTAAATACTTTCTAAGACCTTTTTTATGGATTAAGTCACAATGACAACTTCGTCATTTCTCACACAATGACCTGTTTTTTCAAAGCCATTTCTCACATTATCATATTTTTCGTCATTTGACGCGTAATCATCCTTTTTTTTGGTCTCATTTTGGCAGAATGTACTGGGGTGATTCCCCGGCGAAATGTTACAAAGTTTTTCAAACGGCATGAATGTCCCNTTAAATACTGTAACGAAATTGTAATCACAACATCGGCGACGTGGCGCAATTTGTATTGCGCTGTGCTCTGAATCGTTGGGCCCGAGTTCGAGCCCTTCTTTAGCCCTTATTTTTTTCTAAATTGACTAACTTACTACACCTCTCCACGCACCACTTTTTATTTACAAATTAACTTCTAACTGCAAATAAATAGTTATTTGAGCCAAATCAACAAATAATTGTACTATGAATAAAACAGTACAAAATACAGTCTCAATTACAGGACAACAATTTATAAATAATAAATACAAATAAAGTTCGCGTTGGCATTGGTTGTAACAACTTGATGCAATAGATTAGGGACTAAGACTTATTTTATTCAAAATTATTAATGTATTCATACTGAAGCTTTCTCACGTTGAGAGCTAAAAATAAAGTCGGAAAAAATATTAAATAATAATGAAAAAAGTTGGCCGGAAACTTTTTTGGTCATAAATACTTATTTTGCCTCCCGGCGGGCCCGTGCCGGGGGCTGATACATTGTTTGCCTTTGATCCCAATTTAATGGATTTTTGAATCCACATATTCCGTAACTTATGCTGCAAAATTGTCTTTTTATAGCCTATACTTANAATCGGCCATGAGCGTTTAAAATTGAATAGCCCTATGAAGCTTTAAAACTTGATCGGCCAGATCGGGGAAAAAATGAGACCATGCCTGTATAAAATTGAAAAGGATCTTTTCTGCTATTGTTTAATACAGAGTTTGGGTTCCACGCCAAGAATCAGTTTGTAAAACCAAAAATCGAACTGCAATACAAGCGAGTAGATAAAAAAAACATATTTAAGGTTTCTTATAAAATCAATAGGATTTCCATTTATGGCTTAGACTGAAAACTGTTTTAGAAACCGAATTCTACTGGTCATTTTTTTCCCGTCAATTATAACCCAATGAAAAACTGTTTGAGCGACCATCGTGAAACTTATTGTTGTTGCCTCATTATATGCGCCGCATGAATTCGGCTGATTGATCATTAATTGACCAACCTTGTATGAAAAGTCTATCCTTGGTAACGGATTTTTTTTAAATTCTTATGAATAATATTTTTTGCATGGCAACATCTTAACGAACAAATAAATTCTTATAGGCACGAAAGTCTTATGAACACGGGTATTCGTTATCGAAGTTTGAAAAATTATAATTTTACGAATTTCTCAAATCAAATTACTCTACCATACAGGGAGCTCGATATCGCTTGAATTGCTGGGCGTTTGAGGTTTGTATACCAAATTATGTTCGAGTGCCCGTCATTAATGTCAACAATTTGTTTTGGTGGAGGACATTATTCTAAACATTTTTGTGTGTTTACTTCAATTGTAACTTATATGTAAAACTTCTTTATAAAGACGAAACCTTTTTCAAATTGATGACGTCATTCGGATGCCACACCACGTTTTCATTGCCGACGTCCCCAAGTATTGCCGATTTGTATTTTGGAAAAAATTATTTCGGCGATTTCCCCCCGCTCTTGTGAATTAGTTATTATGCGTAGTAGTCCCGTAAATTTCTAAACCAAAATTTTATTCGAACACGGAACTGAACTGCAATAAAAGGTGATAAAATTGTTGCCGTGTCATCTATGTGAGATTTCAAAAACATACGGTGAGATATAAATAGAGATTGTATGCATTCCATAGAACGAGTATCTTTCACAAATTATTGTCTCCAATATAAACCATAAACTTTTGGGACATGAAGGAATTTGTCTTTTTTTCTAAAAATTAATAATATTAAGTCCGAAAGTCATTTTCTTCCCAAAATTTTTTATAATTAAATAATCAATTCGATTTTCAATATTTGCATCAATTTTAGGAGGTGGCCTTTTGAGGTTTTGCCTGTTTTTTTGAGAAGAACAGTTTTTAAAATTATGATGAAATCCTATTTGAGTACTATATTTTTGAACAAATTCATAACGATAACTCAGATTCTCATTTCAATTGTTGTTTAGGCTTATTTAATTTTATTTGACAATTTTCAACGATATAATTTCAGTTTTCCAAGATGTCTATCAGCTGACTATTGTTAAGCAATCTTATTTTATTTCGTCTTAAACACCTCTTTGTAATACAAGTTTGTATGTCCAAAAAGAGGATCTCAAGGCCTCGCTTCGCGTTTGACCGTATTTGACAAATACAGACGCCGGCAACCAACGCGCGCGTTGACCAATAAGGGGTTTCGAACATTTGGGGTCAAATGCGAACACTCAACGCCGCGGCCGGGCTAGAGAAAGCTCGATTTTCCATTATAATCTGAAAGTGAAAAAGTTTGATCCAAATCAACTTCTTTGTTATTAGGAAATTTTCCTTAATCGATCTAAATTTTGAAAATTGGATGATAATTTTCGAATTTCTTTCACCCCAATTTGACCAGTATATAAGTTTTCTTGGAACATAAATTTTGAAATATGGGCTAATTTTCAAAGCGCAGGGCGATCAAATAGATATGTCCATGATTTTTTTTCTGGAAACGGGTATATACAGTAATTTTGTCGGATGAAAAAAGTTTTCTGGTAATGTAACTTTCGGACCATCAGTTAAGATCTTTTTCGTGGGTAATTTCGATTTTCCTTCAATGTTTCAAAAGTCAACTGTCTTTAACTTTACCGTCCATAGTTACTCAAGTTGTTTTAGGCCATTTCGACTTTTCCCCCAAAAACCGAAAACCCCTCTTTTGAATATGTATTTTTACATGGTTCGAATCCCAAAAATATCTACCATTGGAAAATACCCACAGCTCTACATCTTGACTCTTTTGCGTCGAAATTTTATCTTATCATCGTCTTTCCCATTTTGGATTTGGGCCGTCAATAATGTATAAAACAGTAACTCTGAGTTAGATTTTATTACGATTGAGATGCAATTAAATAAATAATCTAAACATCAAATAAAAACTTTAAAAACGTCAGGTACGTCAAGGACTTGATAAGCAAAAGCAATACAATTTAGAACAGTTGGGTCCGCCACAATATCGATCGATATGCGTGTTTCCGATCCAATTTTCGAGAGGGCTAATCGATCCGATCATTTTTTTGAAAACACAAGTCGATCGGTTGAAAATTCATGTTGATTTTAAGAGTGTATCGGCTGGAGAGCTTTTCAAGGACTCAGTAACTTCTCATTTCCTAATAAACAATCTATAAAAATTTCAAGAATAGTAGTCGAATTCTCTGGAAGAAAATTTCTTTCTTATTTTATAGCATGTTTGTTTCCAAGTATAGAGTAATGCTTTATTCCGAAGCGGTCCAAAAGGTTTTTTATTTCGAGTTATATATACTCGGGTCTCTAAAATCATGTATAACTATTTTGAGGTTTTTCCGGTAATTACTTGAGAGAATCGAGTTCATTGCGATAGGTTTAACCATATTGGATTCATTTGTTTCATCGGTTACTGCATATGCAATTGTGCTAAAAACATCAAGTAACCAATGTTTATAGTACTTTAAAGTGTTTGTGTTTTGGCAGTAGATTTCGTGCTAGTTTATTGTATCAAACATCATGAGGTCATATACGAGATAATAAGCTTTAATTCTTCGACGTGAGTTATCTGTGACGGACTTGTCAAAACAGAGAGGTTTAAAGTGACATTTTGTTGCATGAATTTCTAATTTTCGACACTATAGCTGGCACCTGATCTAAAATTGTGTAATATTCTCATTCAGATTTTTTATATGTCCTTGCTGTCTGTTTCTTGTTTTCTTTTTTAGAATCCTTTGATTCGGATCTGAATATTGCACTAAGTGTTTCACTAGTGTTCGGGACTTTGATCCTTTCTCTTCTTCGTTCTCATTTTCTCTAATGGCCACCATTTATTGTTATTATCCTTACTATTGGGAAACTGACAAAACAATCCTCTTTTGGCGATGTAGCCTTTTCATACCAGGTATAAAAATAAGAGCTAAACACTGTTCTAATTTTTCTTATGAGCGTACCTGGCAAACTTTCGACACCAAATGTCCGATCCTTAGATTCAAAATGGCCAAAAAGAAATATATTCAAAAAATATTGGGTTAAAATACACCAAACCATGCGTCTTATAAAGTACTTCGCAAAATTTGTGCTTATTGCATATACGCGCATGCATTTGTGCTTATTTGAATTACCAAAACCACTTTGCAAGCAAATGAGTGGTTTTCGAGCTACCGTGCTCGTCGGCCGGACCGACCATGCAGATTATTGTTCTTGAAAAAGCACTTTTCAAGAAGTCCAACATTGCGGAAATTACACAAAAGCGTTTGTGCAATATCTATAAGGTAACAGTTTAAACGCGGCTCTTAATCATGCTTCTTTTATAAATTCAACCAAAACTCATTTCTTAGATTTCGGCATAACCAATGTTCGATTAAATGATGTTTTTGAATCGATGTATAATCTTTGTTAAGCTACATTATCGGGAGAGTTTTTTGAGACGCAAGACATTTTTAAACAATGACAATGAATTGTAAACAAGTGAATATGAGAAGATTTGCTAAAAAATAAACTCATTTTTTTCAGATCTAAAGTTTTTTAATTTTATACATCATTACTTATTTTTCCATCTTGGGTCGACAATCAGAATCCGTTTCGGTCCGTGGTGTTTGCCTCGACGGGAGCTCCATATGCACTACGTGGGTCACTGAGACAACTTCGGCCGGCAAATATCGTGTTTGACGTCGAGAAACGGCACTCTCCGCCCACTAGCCAAACTCACGTTGAATTCCCGCTTCCAGCTTGAACTATGGCGTAGGCCGTAGTCAACGCGTGCTTCGACTTGCCTGGCATGCAATGGCCTAAATGCAAAAATGTCCATTTTTAACGGAAATAAACCAAAACGCGTCGTAAAGACTTTCTAAACCGTTTTTTATGGTAAGTCACATGACCATTCGGTTATTTCTCACACAATAGCCTGTTTTTTTAAGGCCATTTCTCACATTATCATCTTATTTCGTCATTTGACGCGTAAATCATCCTTTGTTGTTTTGGTCTTCATTTTGGCAAATGTACTGGGTTGATCTCCCGGCGAAATGTACAAAGATTTTTCCAAGCGGCTCATGAATGACGTCCCAATGTGTATTTATAATTTCCTATTTAAAATTGACAAGCCCTCATTTCAATTTTCACAAAAATACAATAGATTCAATGAAGTCTACAGCCAAAAACTAGAGATCTACACAATCAAACGCTCGATACGTTATTGCAAAGGCCTCAGTAGCTTTCAGATAATTTTTTCGTTTCAGTGATTAGAGTAATAGTTAATTGTATTAATAAACTCCATTCGACGCCTTTCGAGTCACAACTAAATCAAAAAATGGTGGCGTGGAGAGGTGTATTACGTGATCAATGAAGAACTTTCTAAAATACTGTAACGAAATTGTAATCAACAACACGGCGTTCGTGGCGCAATTTGTATTGCGCTGTGCTCTGAATCGTTGGGCCCGAGTTCGAGCCTGTCTTTTTTTCTAAATTGTCTAACTTACTCACCAGCTCTTCCAGCACAACTTTTTATTTACAAATTAACTTCTAACTGCAAATAACATAGTTATTTGAGCCAAATCAACCAATAATTGTACTATGATAAAACAGTACACAACTACAGTCTCCAATTACAGAACAAGCAATTCTATAAATAATAAAAATAAATAGATTGCGTTGGCATTGAGTTGAAACAACTTGCATGCAGACTAAGTTGGGGCTAAGAGCATTATTTTATGTCAAATTATTAATGTATTTCATACTGAATGCTTTCTCAGCGTTGCAGCTAAAAATAAAGTCGGAAAAATAGTTAAATAATAATGAAAAAAGTGTTGGCCGGAAACTTTTTTTTGGTATAATACTTATCTATCGGCCTCCGCGCGGCCCGTTGCCGGGGCCTGATACATTGATTTGCCTTGATCCCCAATTTAATGGCATTTTTGAATCCACATATTCGCGTAATTATGCTGCAAAAATTTCTTTTTATAGCCTATACGAATCATTTCAAATTTTCGCCGTGTTTTACGCCTATAAGTTAACAAAACAGGTGAAAAACGATTAACGACCTTATGTCACGTGTTTTTCTGAGCGCAATTATTCTATTCGCTTATTCAATTTTAAGAGAGTGAAACTATTCAGCATAAGCGCGTTGCTGCTCTTTTCGGGCGCCAATGAGCGAGCTCGTGAAGAGTAACTCAACTCAATTTGATAAAACACCTGCACCACTTAACGTGGGCGGCTGGTTGAGCCTCATTCGATAAACTACATTTTTTCTCACAGATTTTCCGCGCGTAAAAATCTGTGAGAAAAAAAATTATTGATTTTATCTTCGGCCAATTCAATTAGGCGTAAAAAACAGCGAAAATTTGAACGATTTATCGGGTTATAGTTATATCCATATCTCATATGAAAGATCTCAGTATGACAAATATGATAATGCCGAAATGTACCAGAGGGTAGATTCTGTCATAATCACAAAAAGAACATTCTGTCGGGTTATCTACCCGACCGTCCGCGGTACATTTCGCGACACAATGACCTTTTTTTCAAGACACATTTCTAACACAACGACGTTTTTTTCAAGACACATTTCTAACACAATGACCTTTTTTTAAAATTTATAATATATATATAAAAACCTTTTTTTTCAAAAATATAATGATTTTTTTCTTCAAAAATATAATTTTTTTTTCCAAAAAATTGTTAATTTTTATCCGTTTTTCTCATCCAAGGTTTCACAAGTCAATTTCGGACATATCATGGTCTTTTAATAAACCGCTATCGTTGATGTACTCGATGAGTTCAAGACAGTTTTGAGTCATTTCCCATGATCTTCTGGAATATTTGATGCATTACGATCCACCTCCATTGAGTCAAAGCTTAAATTTTTATTGATATATTAAGTATATTAAACTTATATCGGATTTTCAAAATATGCATATTATTTATAATCTCAAAGGCTTAAATTAAGCACAAATTTTACCAAGAAATTAACGGGCTTTTTGTTGTCTTATTTTGAAATTTCTTGAAAAAACAGTTCATTAAAAAATAGATTCTGTTGCTGATGAGAGAATGACCGAAAAGGTCAGCTAAGACCGGGAATCGAACCCGAGTACGTCTCGTACAAATCATGATCGTTTTGAGTGCTTTAACCACTAAGCTATCTCAGCACACATATGCAAGCGTATATTCTCGCATATTACTCNAATGCGAGAAAACAGCGACATAGTCATCATTAATGTTGATAAGAGCGTGGACATTGCTATCTTATATTAAAAAAGATTATCATGAAAAATTGTCACTTTTATTTGGCAATAACCCTTAATTTTGAAAAACTAGCAAAATTTCAAATTTAGAAACTCACCTTAAGAATATCGCAAAATTTTGCCGACAATTCTAGGTGGTTGCCTAAATTCTAGAACTATGACTTACTTATCGCCAAATAGTTAGTACATCAATTTCATACGGAACACTAAAAACTACATAAACCAGAAAAAGGCCTTCGTCCAATTTGCACCGGTTACAATGCAATCTGTGCAAATTCGCAAAATACCTTAAAAAATTTATTGACCCCTTAATGGTTGAATGTACGTATCTAGTGGACTCCCCAAAACAATTCAAAGAGCGCCTCCTTGCGGATATTCCTAATTTCAATCCAGAGTATCCATTACTATTGTCAGCTTTGATGCAGTTAGTCTCTACACTAATGTTTAATACCAATCGTGTAGTCTTCCCACGTCCTTGACTCTATATATAAGTCACCTGACTTTATTTCAGAGAAAAGGATGACGAGGGACAACTACTTCCTTATCCTAGTAGGTCAAATTTTAGAATTTTTATCCAAAACGTCCTTAAAAATTTCAACATTTTGAAAACAATTTGGGTTTCTACAGACAAAAAAGTGGTTTAGCTATGGGGTCCTCCATATCCGGATCACTAAGCAATTTATTTATTGACTTAATGGAAAAAACCATCATTAAGAAATTTATTAAAGAAAAAAACAATAGTTCATTACCAGCGCTTATGCAGATGATGTGCTTTGCATCTGTCTGAAAGACTCAGTCGATAAAAATACTTAATAAAATGAATGGTTGGGACCATCACCTCTCCTTTACAGTTAGAAAAAATTCGAAAATAATGAACTCAAATTTCTTGATGCAAAAATTTTTATCGAAAACGGACAAATAAAATTCCAAAAATTTTTCAAAAAAAGCGGAAAAAACTGTTTTCACAAATTTTAAATTGTCTATATCTCCTTACAAATATAAGGCTAATAACATTTTCACACCAAATACACCGTACTAGGATTGTTGCTCCGACGAAGAGCAATTTCGATTTGCGCTTGATGCACCTACGGCTCATTTTTGCTAATAACAGCTATCCTTCCAAACTAGTTGAATCAAAAATCGCAATATTTTTCTTAAATGACAAAAAAACCCCGAGACAAGAGAACATAATTTTTTCTGTCTAGATTACAACAGCCACATGGTAGACACTTTAGCCAAAAAACTAGTTCGAAAATGAAAAACTTTGCCCCTGATTTCGCGATTAACACATGCTTTAGAAGTTATTAAAATCTCTAACATTTACTCATACACTTTTAAACCTAACAGCTGAAATCCCTGAAACTCCTAATTGATTTATCACTTCCAATGTGAATGCTCTGAAGACTATATAGGTCAAGTAAACGTAAACTCATGTGCGATGCGTGAACATCAACAGAAAAGTCGTAAAACCGCTATTTGGAGTTCATATTCAGTCTGCAACGCCTTACAAGTCAAAATTTAAATTTTTTAAAAAGCCGAATACTGACCCAATATCTCCGAAAAAACAACTTGCTCTCGGAAAGCAAAAAGTAGGCCTCTCAAATGATAAACTTAAATTCAAATATTTTACATCCCACTTCAAAATTTGCAGAAGAACTTTCGTTCTCTAGATCATCGTATGGACGCTGAGGCCTTCTTTATAGAATGAGCAGCCAAAGCTTAATAAACAAGAAGAACTATCGTTCTTCGAACTATTTTGAAAATGGCATGCAAAAATTTTTGATACATTTTTCTCCATGCCCAAATTTATACTCTTTATTTAAGCTGTTCTAGACTCCAGTTCAAAAAATTTTTTGTTGTTGAAATCTGTGCGTCGCTTTCTTATTATTAAATAATGTTGAAAATGAATAATCGAAAACGTTACCATAAGTAAAAGTATAAATAAAAATATAAAAATATTAATATTTTCGAATTTTTACGATTTATTTCACAAATTAGTCTCTGAATTCATTTTATTAATTATAAACTCAATCAACTTAAGTTTCATTTATTTCCTGGAGTAGTGTAAGTCTAGTTTAGTTGGCGATGAACCAAAAGATTGTCTCGAGCTTTCCATTGTTGCGTCCCAACCTCGAGCGCCCCCCCTCACCCTGGCCACGTGTTACTCACCACGATAACAAAAAGGTCTATTTAGGATATGCAAGCGTATATCTCGCATATTACTCGCGCGCAGCTGTTATTCGCAGCCGTCTCTATCGGATACCTCAATCCGAATACAGTTCGCTCACTAACAATTCGTATCTGACATAAAAGAAAATTTTAATTTTAGTGGCCAAAAAACAAAAACGACACATTTATTTATCTTATTATGTTTAACAATAATGTTGAAAATAATAAAACAGCCAGTATTTTTTTTGAACGCACTTGACAATAATTTAGCGGAGAACTGAGAGTAGTAAAATTTGAAGCGTAACACCCGCATGCATTTATACTTTAAGTATATGATGAATCAGGGTATTCTTGATAAAGTTCAATCTCTTGCTTTGATGTGACTGGTTGTTGATTCGAACCACTGTCATTCCTGATTTAGTTTGAAGTTATTATCATGATATCTTGAGCAAAAATATTTTTTGAAAATAATAGACAATATACATATGTATATCACAGCATGCATTATTTTTGGTTCCAATCTCCGTTTTTTTATAAAACTTACTTCGCGGCAATAACTTTTGAATGCAAATACACATGGACGTTAAAAGAAGGTTCACTCATAGCCTGTGAGTCATTGGTAGAGCCATACCGGGGGGGAAATCATTTCTTATATTTTTGAAAAAAAAGGTCATTATATTTTTGAAAAAAAGGTCATTATAAATTGAAAAAACAGGTCATTGTGTCGCGAAATGTACCAATGGTAGATCTACCCGACCGTCCGCGGGAGCGGCGGCGTAGGGTTGATAAGCCCGCAGAATGTTCTCTTTTGTGATTATGACAGAATCTACCCTCTGGTACATTTCGGCATTATCATATTTGTCATATGAGATCTGTCATATGAGATCTGATGTATATATAGGCTATAAAAAGACAATTTTGCAGCATAAGCTACGGAATATGTGGATTCAAAAATCCATTAAATTNGGATCAAAGGCAAACAATGTATCAACTTTTTTCATTATTATTTAATATTTCTTCTGACTTTATTTCTAGGTCTCAACGTGAGAAAGCTTCAGTATGAATACATTAATAATTTTGAATAAAATTCAATGTTTGGACGCGAACTCACGACCTTTAGCTTGATAGTCAAACGTCTTAGGTGGTTTTTTAAGGGGCCACCCCTTCTCACGACGATTACGGGAAAACCATAGTCTTAGTTGTGTATCTACTTTCAATTCGGCAGAAGCTTTCGGACTTCTAAGACACCTGTCTTCTACTTTTAACCGGGCGTGCACGCATTTAATGCATAAAAGTCTTAGAAATTTGTGAAGATGTTACTTAATTGGCGGTCTTTCCGCATCGTGATTTCGTACGTTTTGACAAAAAAACAGTACAGATTAGAGATGGTGGAACAAAGAGTTACGGTCAACATCAAAATCTCTTTTTTTTCCCCATGCGGTCGAAGTCTTCTCAAACGTAAGAGCAAGGACCGTTATTTGCATCACGGATTTACATCTACGCAACGGTTACGTAATAAGATCACGTGGCGTAAATAGATTCCATAATAAGTTAGGTAATTGATTATAGTTTATATACCTTTTATCTTCTTCGATACGAGGATAAGGAAATTCACGTGACGTGTTTTGGAAGAATTATATTATGTTCAAAACTCTGAATTAGGTGTTTATGGCCCAAAAAATTTTTTTCGACGTAATTTGATAACTATTTTTTAAATTGAACTAAAACTTTTTCCTAATTTGAAGGTCACGTGATCGTTTTTGGTCTTTGATGTAATAGAGACGTTCTTAATGGAACCACTTCACTTCTTTCAAAAATTGATTTAAGGATGTGGCGGCACGATAATTGAGATGCTCAGAAAACTTTTTGATTACCCCATTTTGTAGAGAATTTTCCACTGAGTTTTTGAAAGCTTAGGATTTTTCAAAAAAAGTAAGTTTGAGATTTTTGAGAAATTTGAAGTGAAAGGTACCAATTTCGATTATAATTTATTTGCCACCTTTCAAATTGCGAATGTAGACACTTAAGGGGTAGGTGTCGGTTTTTTTAAGCCTTTATAGAATTATTATGATACATTAATATCGGTTATGACTAAAGTTGACCCAAGGAATCTCATGTGGCAATTATTTTTTTCAAAACAATCTAGAACAAAATCTAGAATTTTCAAAATTCGAATATTTTTTGCTTTAAGGGGGTAGGTGTCGCTTTTTGGTACCTTTCAATCACGCCTCAGAACAGTTCAGGGCAGTTGTAAAAAATCTGAGGATACTTGTTTATAGATCTAGCCTTCGTCTAACGATACACATCTCAAAGTCAACCTTGTTACATCCACACTACCAGGTGGTGAGTCTATCTAGAGCACTAACGTTTTTTTTAAATCTATCTTCTTTAGACCCCACATACAAAGCGTCTCAAAATTAACACAAAGTAGCGAATAAATAGAACAAAAAAGTGATGAGAAGGATTTTTTCGATTTTTGTTTTTTTTCTTCTATAGAATCTCACTTGAACGCCGATTTTGCCAGTTTTTCGACTTCAATCTCTATCTTATTTTAGACGATGTTTAGAATGGCCATTTTTTTCGATAAGGTAGATAATATAATGCAGTAAAAGTGATGAGAAGGAATTTTGAATAAAATTCTAGAATTCTAGAAAATTGAATGAAAGTGAACCGGAAATGAAAAGTTCGAAAAAAAAAGTTCGTCTGATCGAAACAAAAGTACCACCAAATTGAAGCTCAGATTTCACTGATCAAAAAGTTGCTCACAGCTAATCAAAATTGTCACCAATCGCGGTTTATTATCATATTTTCTAGATTCTAGGATGAAATTCAAAAATCCGAGACCAACATATTGCAGCGACAGTATATATTATCTACCTGAGTCGAAAACAACGGCTTTCTTCTGACATTCGTCTAAAAGAAGATAGAGTTTGAAGTCGAAAAATTTGTAAAAATCGGCGTTCAAAAGTGATTCTAGAAAATTCAAGAGCGAATATTCAAAAAAATCAAAAAATTGGCCTTCCATATAACGTACCCTCACTCTCCGCTCTGTGTAATTTTCAGACGCTTTGTATGTGGGGTCTAAAGAAGATAGATTTTGAAAAAACCTAGAGTCTAGAATAGACTCACCACCTAGTGGTGTGATGTAACAAGGTTGACTTTGAGATGTGTAATCGTTAGACGAAGGCTAGATCTACAACGAGTATCCCCAGAATTTTTACAACTCCTGCCTAGATTTGTTCTGAGGCGCGATTGAAGGTACAAAAGCGACACCTACCCCCTTAACTCGAAAGACTGCCAAAAAACGTTAAATTTCAATTTTTTATTTTTTTTTATTTCAAAAAAGTTCAGAATTTCAACAAAAACTAGAAATTCACAAGTCGTTCTTGAGACTTTGGAGAGGAAAATTGGAAAAAGGCTACCGTTTAGACCTTAATTCAGCCTTTGCGGTGAATTTGAAGCACAAATTAAAAAAATCTACATATTTTCAAGGAGGAGTAGGCTTTTGCGTGAGGCTCCCAAATTCGCTGTTTTGACCACAAGAGGCAAAATTTTGAAAAAGGGCTACCGTTTGGTGGATGAGTATTTATATCTACTTCTAAATTGCAAATATCAATAAAAAGTGATGAGAGATGATGAGGAGTAGGCTTTTTAGTGCTTTTGGGACGCCTACTAAAAACCATTTTCTGAGCGTAGGTTAAGTATCCAATGCTCTGAATAGTACTGGCACCTTCCTTAAGAGTTGTTCTACGTATTTGGAAAAAAATAATTATTTCTGAAGCCAGGTTTCTCAGAAACTTCATTTGAAAATGTGTAAAAAAGAGCCCAATTATCGTGCCCCACATCCTTTAAGCAATTTTTGAAAAAAAACATGTACTATTTTTATGAACCTTATTCCTTAAATATACGGTCACGTGATCATTTTGTAATGAGAAAAAAGTCTTAGAGAAAAAGTCTTAGAGAAAAAAGCTTAGAACAAAGGCTTTTTTTGATGATTCAAATTTTTTTGCAAAAAATAAGTACTGTAATACAGTAAAAATTTTCGAAAAAAAACGCACAAACGTCATTATCCAAATAGTCGATCTACCACTTTGAAAATTATTTATTTTACATGATTAAGGGGGTACCGACGGGTTTACTGATTTTCAACGTTAGTCCTGAGCTAACCGCCATTCGTATTGAGTTCAAACTTCGGATTCTAGGAGATATTTGTTTGAAATTTCAAATGGTGTCAAAAGTTTTTTGTATGACCGGACCGGCCGGTATACCGGTCCAAAAAGTGATTTTTTCCATTTTTTGTGGGTAATTTTATCTAGCTCCTGGATATCAAAATTTTCTTTTTTTTTCAGTATAAACTTTAATTTGTGAGCTTAACAGTCGTACAAAGCCTGATTTTCAAATTTCTTGTATTAAGAGAAATTTCAAAATAAATGGGTTTTTTGCACATGTTCGCTGACCCCATTTCATTTAGTCGAACAATATCAGATTTTTTTAAAGAAAGCACTTCTTTAAACGTGTGCAAAGCGAGGCGGTACAAAGAGTTTTTTATTTTTTTTTCTAATTAGCTTTTTAGAGGCACTCAATTCGCGGTAATTTTGAAACTTAACAGTAATCTGATACAATCCCACCTACGCCGACACCTACGCTTTTAAAAAGCTTCCTAAAAAGACACGCAGTTCGTACCTACTCCTTCAATTTTCATCATTTTTTAATTTTTGTGTCAGGCTCCGGGAAAGCCCTACAAATAATGCAAAAGCGCTTTTGATTTAACATTTTGCTTTCAGCGGACAAAAACGCGAAAAAAACAAAAATTAAAATTTTGGAATGGTCAGTTTGGGAGGCTTAGGCAAAAGCTATCTCCTCCACCAGTTTGAGAGATACAGTTTCGACTCATACTGCATCTTAAAGCACAAAACTTGTTTGGCAATAAACTAAAGAGTTTTTTTTTTTGAAATTTTGATTCGGCGTCTCTTGGGGCCTTGTCAACTTTTCATTTTGAGCCTAAATTTTGACAAAATTTAGAAACCAGAAAATGCTTCAAAATAATTTTTTCCGTAACTACAAACACTTTTAAGGATTTTGGTGCAATTTTTAACTCGGTAGCGTCAAAAGAAAACAAATCAGCGCACTTTCAATTTAAATCATAAATAATCAATAATTTTAGTTTTCGTTTTTGGCCGCCGAAAGCAAAATTTTTTAACAAAAAGCAATTTTGCATTATTTGTTAGGCTTCTCCGGAGCCTCACACACAACAATAATAAAAAATGATGATAATTAAAGAAGTAGATACGAAATGCGTGTCTTTTTAAGAAGCTTTTTAAAAGCGTTGGTGTCGGCGTAGGTGAGATTGTATCAGATTACTGTTAAAATCAAAATTACCGCGAAGGTTGATTTTGTTAGTAACAAATGTTTTTGGAATATCACCTTTGCTAGTTTGCGGGAAATGACCTTGGAAGAGGCTCAAGTCAGCGACACCCACTCCCTTAAGAGTTGATTAGTTTTACGGTAAACCAGTTATTTGGCGTGCCACAAAATTTTTTTGCGGTGAGTCACGAAACCGTTCCTCAAACTATCCTTTGAAATTTTGAAAATCTCTCAAGTCATCTCTGAGAAAATAGTACAGTAGCTGCTTTTGATCTAAAACAACTCTCGCTAAATTATCTCACCTTTCTGAAATTTTCAATTAATTTTGTCGAGTGTTAATCGTGGCCTTATCATTAAATATCGGTCATCCAGTTTGTGAACTGGATGAAAATATTTTCACTATTTTTGGCCAGATTATTAAAATTCTTCTATTCGTTATTTCTCCTAAATTTATCTTCGTTTCGTTCTCTTTTAAAACTGACTCTGAATTTTAAGTAATTTGAATAAAATCGTATTTTATTAAAGTTTAGAAATTATTTTTAAGCGTTTAAATTCTGGTTGTAATCATAATAAATAAAAAGTATTATTTAACTCGAACTGCTTCGCTCTGATTGGCTGATTTGAATGTTTTGCGTGCATTCCTTTCTGAAAGCAGGAGCCCACGCAAGAACACCTACAAACCTACGAGAATGTCTCCTTCCCGCCAGTACCGCCAAATCTAAAAATCTGCGCTATTCAAATAAGATTATTTAAAACCGAAAGGGATGGAGATCCATATAATAGATCTCCGGTTACCGGTGAACCGGTATTCCGATAAATAAGAAAAATTTCTCCATTGAGCTTTTTTAGTTGGCAGTTGAATGCA
>SCLH01063414.1:50228-66682 GCA_004367855.1 Oikopleura vanhoeffeni
GAAACGGTTTTTTGCCATTTAACTTCCAACTAAAAAAAGCTTATAGAAATTTTATTAAGTTGATTGACATCCGTTACCGCGAATAAACTGGAATGAATTTGTTGGTAGGTTCGAATCTCGATGGGCCCAAAATTTGTTTTTCTTAAATCAGCCGGAAATTAAATTTTTATGTTTGTTCATTCTTATATTCACCAATTTTCTACACATTTACTGCTTAACTATATTTTTGATTGATTCCTGGAAGAAAAAAACGATTTTAAATTTTTTCTCAAATTTATACTGAAAATGCCTATATGAGGATCTCCATCCCTTTCGGTTTTTAAATAATCGTTTTGAAAGATGCATTTATTTCTCTACAAATTACTTTCAATATGACGGCCACGAGGAGGTTTGTACTCTTTGAAATAATTACTAGAGATCTCTTTACTTTTTTGGATCTCAAAAAAGCTCTCAAAAAGAGGCGCCCTAGAGCGGTCGTTTCATTTGAATCGAGGAAAAGTGTCGATAACTTTTATTCAATACTTATATTCAAAACTTGAAGTTTTGTAACTAATGACAGATATTATGTTAAAGATTTACTGAAAATGGTCAAAAATAACTATTTTCAACTTACAGTTTATACTCTGTAGCTGCGATTTCATATTTAAAAATAATCAAAACTGTTATTTTTACTCGCAAATAAGCCGCACTTTAGCAGGGAAAGTGGTAATTAAGTTAACAATATCTTTAACGTTGAAATGTCCCATACTCTTTTTTGTCGTTTCAGTGATTACTTTCCAGCGTCCTCTGCAACGGTTTAGATGGACAGTTAACTCCCGTAGTGTCTTTTTGCGCCATCTGTGGCGCAATGCCTTTAATCACAATGTAGGACCCTTTCGTTCATGGAATTGAAAAATTTACAAAATTATAATCGCATCGACATTTGAAAATGACGTTTGGTGACGTTTTTTTTTCGAAAAATTCACTGTATATACAGTAACTATTTTTTTGCAAAAAAATTTTATAAATCCTTCAAAAAGCCTTTGATTGCGGACCAGAAAAAAAATTCTTAAACTTTTATATCTCATCACACCATAGCTACCAAAGTGATCACTGACCGATATTCAGGAATAAGGTTGGCCAAATATAACTGTTTTTTTTCAAAAAATTACTTAAATAAAATATTTGAAAAGTAAGTGGTTCTTTAGAAGTTTTTAAGAGTTTTTCTCCATTACACCAAAGACCAAAAAAGATCACGTGACCTTCAAATTAGGGAAATGTAAGTTGTGATTCAACTGTAAAATAAGTGATCAAATTACCCGGAAAATTTTTGGGCCAATAAACACCTTAATTCAGGGTTTTGAACATAATAATCTTTTCCAAAAACGTGCATAAAATTCAGCGCTGCGCCACGGATGGTCATAAATTTTTTTAACAAAATTTTTAGTAAATGACTCTTAATTTTTGTGGCGATTTAATTTCTCTCTTTTTTCTGTCGCTTACGCATTCTTATGTTATCCTTATTTCGGGAATGTTTGGACGTTTCTAAAACTGCTTATTTACCGGAGGCCAATTTAAAATGCAATAAAAGTCTTTAGAAATTTTGGACGATTCTTTTGAAGGGTCTTCCACGCTTGAGTTCAGTACTTTTGAAAAAAAAAACATAGTACAGTAATTTGAAAAATTACTGTCAAAAAATTCCAGGTCAGTTCAAACGTTTTTAAGACTTTTTCACATTACACCAACGTCCGTCGAATAAAATCACGTGGACGAAATAATCCCAAAATAAGGTTTGGAATATGTCATAAATTAAACCTTATTTCCGAAAAAATAGGATCACGTGACGGTTTTTGGAAGATATTATTATGTTCAAAACTCTGAATTAGGTGTTTATGGCCCAAAAAATTTTTTTCGACGTAATTTTATAACTATTTTTTAAATTGAACTAAAACTTATTTCCTAATTTGAAGGTCACGTGATCGTTTTTGGTCTTTGATGTAATGGAGAAAAAGTTCTTAAAAACTTCTAAGGAACCACTTCACTTCTTTCAAAAATTGATTTAAGGATGTGGCACGATAATTGAGATTCTCAGAAAACTTTTTGATTACCCCATTTTGTAGAGAATTTTCCACTGAGTTTTTGAAAGCTTAGGATTTTTTCAAAAAAAAGTAAGTTTGAAGATTTTTGAGAAATTTGAAGTGAAAGGTACCAATTTCGATCTATAATTTATTTGCCACCTTTCAAAATTGCGAATGTAGACACTTAAGGGGTAGGTGTCGGTTTTTTTAAGCCCTTTATAGAATTAATTTATGATACATTAATATCGGTTATGACTAAAGTTGACCCAAGGAATCTCATGGTGGCAATTATTTTTTTCAAAACAATCTAGAACAAAAATCTAGAATTTTTCAAAATTCGAATATTTTTTTGCTTTAAGGGGGTAGGTGTCGCTTTTTGGTACCTTTCAATCACGCCTCAGAACAGTTCTAGGGCAGTTGTAAAAAATCTGAGGATACTTGTTTATAGATCTGCCTTTCGTCTAACGATTACACATCTTAAAGTCAACCTTGTTACATCACACTACCAGGTGGTGAGTCTATTCTAGAGCACTAAACGTTTTTTTTAAATCTATCTTCTTTAGACCCCACATACAAAGCGTCTCAAAATTAACACAAAGTAGCGAATAAATGAGAACAAAAAGTGTATGAGAAGAATTTTTTCGATTTTTGTTTTTTTCTTCTAGAATCTCACTTGAACGCCGATTTTGCCAGTTTTTCGACTTCAAACTCTATCTTATTTTAGACGATGTTTAGAATGAAGCCATTTTTTCGACTAAGGTAGATAAATATAATGCAGTAAAAGTGATTGGAGAAGGAATTTTGAATAAAATTCTAGAATTCTAGAAAATTGAATGAAAGTGAACCGGAAATGAAAAGTTCGAAAAAAAAAGTTCGTCTGATCGAAACAAAAGTACCACCAAATTGAAGCTCAGATTTCACTGATCAAAAAGTTGCTCACAGCTAATCAAAATTGTCAACCAATCAGCGGTTTACTTATAGTCATATTTCTAGATTCTAGGATGAAATTCAAAAAATCCGAGACCAACATATTGACGACGACAGTATATTTATCTACCTGAGTCGAAACAACGGCTTTCTTCTGAACATTCGTCTAAAAGAAGATAGAGTTTGAAGTCGAAAAATTGTAAAATCGGCGTTCAAAAGTGATTCTAGAAAATTCAAGAGCGAAATTCAAAAAAATCAAAAATTGGCTCCAACATATAAGTAACCTCACTTTCCCGTACTCTGTGTAAATTTTCAGACGCTTTGTATGTGGGGTCTAAAAAGAATAGATTTTGAAAAAACCTAGAGTCTAGAATAGACTCACCACCTAGTGGTGTGATGTAACAAGGTTGACTTTGAGATGTGTAATCGTTAGACGAAGGCTAGATCTACAAACGAGTATCCCCAGAATTTTTACAACTGCCCTAGATTTGTTCTGAGGCGCGATTGAAAGGTACCAAAAAGCGACACCTACCCCCTTAACTCGAAAGACTGCCAAAAAACGTTAAATTTCAATTTTTTATTTTTTTTTATTTCAAAAAAGTTCAGAATTTCAACAAAAACTAGGAATTCACAAGTCGTTCTTGAGACTTTGGAGAGGAAAATTGGAAAAAGGCTACCGTTTAGACCTTAATTCAGCCTTTGCGGTGAATTTGAAGCACAAATTAAAAAAAATCTACATATTTTCAAGGAGGAGTAGGCTTTTGCGTGAGGCTCCCAAATTCGCTGTTTTGACCACAGAGGCAAAATTTTGAAAAAGGGCTACCGTTTGGTGATGAGTATTTATATCTACATTCTAAATTGCAAATATCAATAAAAAGTGATGAGAGATGAATGAGGAGTAGGCTTTTTAGTGCTTTTAGGGACGCCTACTAAAAACCATTTTCTGAGCGTAGGTTAAGGTATCCAATGCTTCTGAATATTACTGGCACCTCTCCTTAAGAGTTGTTCTACGTATTTGGAAAAAAATAATTATTTCTGAAGCCAGGTTTCTCAGAAACTTCATTTGAAAATGTGTAAAAAAGAGCCCAATTATCGTGCCCCACATCCTTTAAGCAATTTTTGAAAAAAAACAGTACTATTTTTATGAACCTATTTCCTTAAATATACGGTCACGTGATCATTTTGTAATGAGAAAAAAGTCTTAGAGAAAAAAGTCTTAGAGAAAAAAGTCTTAGAACAAAGGCTTTTTTTGATGATTCAAATTTTTTTGCAAAAAATAAGTACTGTAATACAGTAAAAATTTTCGAAAAAAAACGCACAAACGTCAATTATCCAAAATAGTCGATCTACCACTTTGAAAATTATTATTTTTACATGATTAAGGGGGTAACCGACGGGTTTACTGATTTTCAACGTTAGTCCTGAGCTAACCGCAATTCGTATTGAGTTCAAACTTCGGATTCTAGGAGATATTTGTTGAAATTTCAAAAAAATGGTTTCAAAAGTTTTTTGTATGACCGGACCGGCCGGTATACCGGTCCAAAAAGTGATTTTTTTCATTTTTTTGGGGGTAATTTTATCTAGCTCCTGGATATCAAAATTTTCTTTTTTTTTCAGTATAAACTTTAATTGTGAGCTTAACAGTCGTACAAAGCCTGATTTTCAAATTTCTTGTTTAAGAGAAATTTCAAAAATAAATGGGTGTTTTTGCACATGTTCGCTGACCCCATTTCATTTAGTCGAACAATATCAGATTTTTTTAAAGAAAAGCACTTCTTTAAACGTGTGCCAAAGCGAGGCGGTACAAAGAGTTTTTTATTTTTTTTTCTAATTAGCTTTTTAAGAGCACTCAATTCGCGGTAATTTTGAACTTAACAGTAATCTGATACAATCCCACCTACGCCGACACCTACGCTTTTAAAAAGCTTCCTAAAAAGACACGCAGTTCGTACCTACTCCTTCAATTTTCATCATTTTTTAATTTTTTGTGTCAGGCTCCGGGAAAGCCCTACAAATAATGCAAAAGCGCTTTTGATTTAACATTTTGCTTTCAGCGGACAAAAACGCGAAAAAAACAAAAATTAAAATTTTGGAATGGTCAGTTTGGGAGCTTAGGCAAAAGCTATCTCCTCCACCAGTTTGAGAGATACAGTTTCGACTCATACTGCATCTTAAAGCACAAAACTTGTTTGGCAATAAACTAAAGAGTTTTTTTTTTTGAAATTTTGATTCGGCGTCTCTTGGGGCCTTGTCAACTTTCATTTTGAGCCTAAATTTTGACAAAATTTAGAAACCAGAAAATGCTTCAAAATAATTTTTTCCGTAACTACAAACACTTTTAAGGATTTTGGTGCAATTTTTAACTCGGTAGCGTCAAAAGAAAACAAATCAGCGCACTTTCAATTTAAATCATAAATAAATCAATAATTTTAGTTTTCGTTTTTTGGCCGCCGAAAGCAAAATTTTTTAACAAAAGCAATTTTGCATTATTTGTTAGGCTTCTCCGGAGCCTCACACACAACAATAATAAAAAATGATGATAATTAAAGAAGTAGATACGAAATGCGTGTCTTTTTAAGAAGCTTTTTAAAAGCGTTGGTGTCGGCGTAGGTGAGATTGTATCAGATTACTGTTAAAATCAAAATTACCGCGAAGGTTGATTTTGTTAGTAACAAATGTTTTTGGAATATCACCTTGCTAGTTTGGCGGGAAATGACCTTGGAAGAGGCTCAAGTCAGCGACACCCACTCCCTTAAGAGTTGATTAGTTTTACGGTAAACCAGTTATTTGGCGTGCCACAAATTTTTTTGCGGTGAGTCACGAAACCGTTCCTCAAACTATCCTTTGAAATTTTGAAAATCTCTCAAGTCATCTCTGAGAAAATAGTACAGTAGCTGCTTTTGATCTAAAACAACTCTCGCTAAAATTATCTCACCTTTCTGAAATTTTCAATTAATTTTGTCGAGTGTTAATCGTGGCCTTATCATTAAATATCGGTCATCCAGTTTGTGAACTGGATGAAAATATTTTCACTATTTTTGGCCAGATTATTAAAATTCTTCTATTCGTTATTTCTCCTAAAATTATCTTCGTTTCGTTCTCTTTTAAAACTGACTCTGAATTTTAAGTAATTTGAATAAAATCGTATTTTATTAAAGTTTAGAAATTATTTTTAAGCGTTTAAATTCTGGTTGTAATCATAATAAATAAAAAGTATTATTTAACTCGAACTGCTTCGCTCTGATTGGCTGATTTGAATGTTTTGCGTGCATTCCTTTCTGAAAGCAGGAGCCCACGCAAGAACACCTCAAACCTACGAGAATGTCTCCTTCCCGCCAGTACCGCCAAATCTAAAAATCTGCGCTATTCAAATAAGATTATTTAAAACCGAAAGGGATGGAGATCCATATAATAGATCTCCGGTTACCGGTGAACGGTATTCCGATAAATAAGAAAAATTTCTCCATTGAGCTTTTTTAGTTGGCAGTTGAATGCAAAAAAACGTTTCTCGATATCGACTATGGTTTTCTCGTAATCGTCAGGAGAAGGGGTGGCTCCTTTAAAAGAAACTACCTTAGTACCTAATTATTGCATCAAGTTGTTTCAACCAATGCCAACGTGAACTTTATTAGTTTTCATGCCGTTTGAAAAACTTTGTAACATTTCGCCGGGAATCCCCCAGTACATTTTGCCTAAATGAGACCAAAAAAAAGAGATGATTACGCGTCAAATGACGAAAAATATGATAATGTGAGAAATGACGAAGTTGTCATTGTAATTTAACCTAAAAAAGGTCATAATGTTTAAATGATCTTAAGTCATTGTTCAGGAAATATCAGCTTGTCATCGTTTATGGTTTTCCTGTAATCGTCATAAGTAGGAGTGGTTGCTTTAAAAAAAATTACCCGTAAAAAAAGCTACCTAAGCTGGAAATTATACTTGGTTTTCGTCTATAAGGATAGCTGAGATTTTGCCGTATTGTTCTTAACTTTTGGGCCATATGTCTTTATTTTTTCAAAATTGTTCTATATATTTCTGCCATATTGTCCTTATAGAATCTTCATGTTTCTTGGAAAAATTATGGTGTTTAAAAACTTTGGGTTATGTTTTTAGCTCTTCCTCGAATTTTTTTAATTTTTTAGAACAATTTTAAAAAAATAAGGACCATATTCAAAATGGCACCAAAAGTTAAGAACAATACGGCAAAATCTCAGCTGTCCTTATAGACGCAAAACACAGTACAAATGCTGAAATTTTCCAAATTAAAATTTACCGATGGAAATTACCCTTTTTGTGGGATCATGAGTTCTAGCCTGGACCTTGGAATTTCGGTACCACAACAGCTTGTAGGGAACACCCTAGTTTCTGATGCGGCTTCTTTATCTCTCTCTTTCTCGATATCGACTATGGTTTTCTCGTAATCGTCAGGAGAAGGGGTGGCCCCTTTAAAAAAAACTACCTTAGTACCTAATCTATTGCATCAAGTTGTTACAACCAATGCCAACGTGAACTTTATTAGTTTTCATGCCGTTTGAAAAACTTTGTAACATTTCGCCGGGGAATCCTCCAGTACATTCTGCCAAAATGAGACCAAAAAAAAGAGATGATTACGCGTCAAATGACGAAAAATATGATAAATGTGAGAAATGACGAAGTTGTCATTGTAATTTAACCTAAAAAAGGTCATAATGTTTAAATGATCTTAAGTCATTGTCAGTTGTCATCGTTTATGGTTTTCCTGTAATCGTCATAAGTAGGAGTGGTTGCTTTAAAAAAAATTACCCGTAAAAAAAGCTACCTAAGCTGGAAATTATACTGTGGTTTTCGTCTATAAGGATAGCTAAGATTTTGCCGTATTGTTCTTAACTTTTGGGGCCATATGGTCTTTATTTTTCAAAATTGTTCTATATATTTCTGCCATATTGTCCTTATAGAATCTTCATGTTTCTTGGAAAAATAATAGTGTTTAAAAACTTTGGGTTATCTTTTTAGCTCTTCCTTGATTTTTTTTAATTTTTTAGAACAATTTAAAAAAATAAGGACTATATTCAAATGGCACCAAAAGTTAAGAACAATACGGCAAAATCTCAGCTGTCCTTATAGACGCAAAACACAGTACAAATGCTGAAATTTTCCAAATTAAAATTTACCGATGGAAATTACCGTTTTTGTGGATCATGAGTTCTAGCCTGGACTGGAATTCGGTACCACAACAGCTTGTAGGGAACACCCTAGTTTCTGATGCGGCTTCTTTAGCCCGTGATTTCCGCCGGCGTTTTTCCGGTTCTTGCCTGTTATTTTTATAATTTTTTCTTCCCATGTTTAACTAATCTTAAAACTGAAAAACAGTCCTATATAAACAAAACCCTTAAAATTTCTAGATTTTTTATTTCCAGAAATTTTAAGAATTCTGTTTATATTTTTGTATCAAAAGAGAAATGTATCAAAATAGAAATGTATGGTTAGGGCCCCCACCGCAAGTGTTTAGAAACTTTTGTTAATTAAACTTAACCAAACAAAAGATTTTCTACCCTCTCATAATTTCATGACAAAAAATTTGCGTTAGATAACTACTCTGGGGGCCTATATAACAGGAATTATTTAAGCTAAAAATGGTGATTTTGCGTAGGTTAAATTCGGCAATATTAGCAGTTTCGGCAATATTCGACTGAAAATATTGGCCCCCCTTGTAAGAGGTTAATTACTAACAAATATCAAAAAGTTAAAAGAAAAAAGTTAAGAATATTTTGTGAAATTTGAAAAACGCTAATCAGAAATTTTAATTCTTACTCATAATTATTGCTAAATATGAAAGTCAAGACATTATTAACTTTGCTTTCGGTTACAAAACTAATATATTATCTTGATTGTGTGATAGCACTGTTGACTAAGGCAATTTCACCATGGATAATTATTTTTTTGTCTTATAATCAAATTATGGCCGATTTTACTTGTTGACAATCAAAATTAAGAAAATGGCAGTCGTCTGACAACCACTTTACAAATACCAGTTAAAAATGTTTTTAGCAAAAATTGCACAATCGGCCTAACCACATCGCCAATTGATCTACAATCATTGACGTCAAAAAGTTGAATTTTATGAGAAATTTAATGATGTTTTGAACTTATGATACTAAATAATTCTACATATTCTGCAAAGTCTAGTCGTCTTTCAATCATTTCAGGACTTATGATCAGGGGTCGGCACAATTGGATCGGATCGGTTGGATCGGAAAAATCGCTCCGATTTTTTTGAGAGGGCTACCGATCCGATCGATTCAAATGTTCGAGAGGGCCACGATCAGATACAAAATTTTCAAGTAGGCCACCGATCCGATCCAATTTTTGAAAGTCATCGTTACTCAAATGAAATTGTATTGTGCATATTTTAAGTTGTTTTTATTCGCGATCCGTTTTCCTTGTGAAATTTAGCCCGAATTTTTTATCATGTTGACTTCATTTCTGTCCCTTCCCGCAAGGACGGTCCCTGATAGCTAAAGTGTTGATCAAGATTTGTTTTCATCGTGAAAATAAAATTAATTTAGTACGATAAATGTAATTTTTTTATAATAATCTCAAAAACTCAAAGATTTTTTTGAGTTTCTGTGAATTTTGCAAATATATTTCAGCTCCTCAGCTTCTCGTGTGGTCATTTGAAAAAACCATGTTTTTTTTGTAATTACTTGGGGTCCATTCAACCCGGATTTAACTCTACTGTCATAATTGTTTAATTTAAAAATTGATTTCAAATTCGAAGTTTATATTTAGCTCCACCTAAAATTGGTAAATTTTCAAAGCCCAAATTTTATTTTGCTGGAATAAACGCCGGTTTTGTATTTTTATAAGATAAAATATTTCTCCAAATGTATGCGATAACGTACAATTTGATTTATTATGTACCGTGAAGGTATATTTTATATTAATTTCGACAAAATATAGCTGTTTTTAAGTTAAAAGTGTACTCAAAACAACTTTTTACACCGATCCGATCCTATTTTTTTGGAGAGTCCACCGATCTGATCCAATCCAATTTTTTGGAGAGTCCACCGATCCGATCCAATTTTTTTGGCGGGTCCACCGATCCGATCCAATGTTTTTCGAATGTGCCGACCCTTGCTTATGATACCTCACCTCAGGGTTGTAAAGGGATGCATCCCCAACCGGATTTTTCATCACCATCCCCAATTTTTCCCTATCTTTTGCTTAGACGTAAAGGGATGAAAAACCCACGCAAAACCTATCTCTGCCTTACCTGGGATATGGATATAGTTCCATAAACAAGCAATATATTTTAATTTGGACTTTTTTTGTCTGAAATGTTAAAAATATATGACCACGTTGTTTTTCTGGAAATTTAAGTACTTCGCTCTAGTTTTACAAGTTAAATTCAATCGTCAACTTGCTTGGTAAAACCAAGAACGATTTCAATTTTTGAAACAGAATGATTTAAAATCATCACCTTGGTAGTACCCAAACCTAAAGGACTATTTTCTTTTAAATGAAGAGAAAATTTTTTTATTGCCAGCTTTTATAACTCCCAAGAAAATTCAGAAAAATTACCGATTAAATACATAAAATAATTTAGAAGACAAAAAAATATGGTGCCTAATTAAAACACTGCAAGCACAAAAAAAATAAAAAATTTTGTTACATTTTACATAATAATTTTTTACCACGGACAACGTAAAAACACTCTGGATCTCGACCAAATCCCGTCCTGGTACCCACCAAATTTTCAACTTCAATCCCGTCCCGGTCCCGACCTAAGTGAAAATTTCAATCCCAACCCGGGTCGGGATATCCCGGTCACGACTCAAGATCCCGATCTCGTTCCAGAACACTGGTTTACACAACCAAAAAAATGAAATTGCCTCTAGCACCGCTGGTCATCTGAGAAGTTTAGTTGTTGATATTGTCTCCACAAAGCTTAAGGCAGTTGGAATTTTAATTTTTCTGCGTAAGGAAGTTGAAAGTAATATTTTTGCATCCGACATTTTATATTCTAGAATTTTAATTTCAAATTCTAGAAAATATAGTGAGAAAAGCAAAGTATCTGACCTAAGTCAAAGTTTTGTCCGCTTTGATTGATATCTCATAAATCAAAAGTAATTAAATTATAAATAAGTCAAAAATTTTGATGGAAAATCATGATTTTTGATAAGAAATGTTTATTCATCCCTATAAAAGCAGATTATTACATTTTTTTTATTCTAGATTAAGTAAATATGGTTATGAAGTACATCTGTGGACAATTTTTGATTGCTTTAATTAACTTTTATAATAATTACATTTTTTCATGGGATACTTGAAAATGAAAATTAAGAAATTTCACTTCCGAAGAAAAATATCTGCCCCTAGATACCAATAAATTTATATTTTAGCAGTTATGCATGCACACAACACTTTCCTTAATACTGGCCAATCTCACATTTGTATTTTATGTATAATTCCGAAATAATTTTTCAGGAAGTGAAACATAGGCGAAAAATCTTAATAAATCCACACCCCGTGATACTTGAACTAAACATTCGAAAAAAATTGTAATTATTTTTTAGGAACCGAATCAAAATTCTCAATAATGTGTTCGAAAGAAAACATTTTACGATTCCGTTGTTTGCCTTTTTTGAATGATTTAAGGTATGCTTGAGCCACACTTGTGGCTCCGTGCTCACAGGAGTTAAAAGCGTTTGTCAGAATCGAATATATTCGAAGATCATTCGAGAACTTTTTGATACTTTGTTTAGTTTATGATTACGAGGTGCTTGAAGTTTAGATTAATTCAAAATTCGGCAAAAATATGTTTTTTTCTTAGGTTTGCAAAATTATTTTTGAAGAAAATTTTTATTTTTACGATGTATCAGCATTAAAAATTTAAAATGAGAAAAATATTAGTCAGATCCGATGTCTATATCATGAGTTTCAGTCAATTCCAGTCATGTGGAAAAAATACTTTGAAAAAAATGGAAATTTTGCAAATTTATGAGTTTTTTCCGGTCGGAATGAAAATTTTTTAATCATTTTGTAATCGAACCGTTAACAAAATTTCGAATGCAGCTAAAAAAATTAAGATTCTACCATATATGGTTCTCAAATTATAATGCTCGTCAGGTACCCCTATTTTTTCAATCTAAGAAAAAAAAATTCAAAAATTATAAACAAAAATTAGCGTGAACGGGGTAAAACTTTAGAAGTTAGAGCCTGTAGAAGGAAAATTATTCTCAGAAAAAATAGGAAATTTCAGAAATTTATTTATATCAAATTTTTTTTTAATTTATTTGGAATGAAACTGATGACAAAATTGAGAATAAAGTTCAAATTAGCTTTCTCTCATGTCTGATTGTCGAGATATAAGGACCGTCAGGTACTTCCTTAAAAAGGGCCTCGGTGCATTCCTTAAAGCTTTCCTCAAAAGGGCTTTCCTTAAAGGGCCTCGGTGCATTTTGACAGATTTGCAATTTTTCATTTTTTTTTCTTGATGAGAACCTTTTTGCCACTTCAAAATTTTCGAATAAAAACTTTTTCGAACAAAAGTTGTCACTTTTGATCTTTATTTTTATAATCATTTTTTCAGATCGATTATTTTTACTTTATTAATTGCCTTTAAAAAAAACTCAAGAAACGCGCGTTAGATATCGATGGTGTCTAAATTAAGGTAAAATTTGATGTTTTAGTAATTAGGAACGTTAAAACCAACCCATCCACGGTTTAAAATTTATTATATTTGTACCTCAATATCGAACATTTAAAATTTTAAAAAAAGACGATAACAACGAAATTTTTGCACATAAAAAAAATTTCATGAGTTGAATGAAATACATTTTAAACGGTTGAAAATTTTTACTTTGATGGTATATTGAGAAGAATATATATAGACAGGTGTAAGTTTTACCTTCTCTTTTTCCAAACTGGTTACACTTGATCTGCCGCCGTTTTGATTGGTCTGTCAGAAGAGTATATTCTCAGATTCAACCATCCAAAACGGCCGGGATAATCAAGTTTAACCAGTTTGAAAAAGAAAGGGGAAAACATATATAACCTTACTCAGTAAAAGTTTTTATCAAGAGCCCATATCCGTATCTGTCAAAAAGCACGGGACTTTAAAGGGGCTTAAAGAGGAGCTGTCATAATGTAGCGGATTGATACCTTTTTTGGAGCGAAATATTAAAAAAAAAATTAATATTTTTAATTTATCTGTAAAAAAACAAAAAACTCCTTTCATGGAACTTCAATTCCAGCTGAACTCGATGAACCAATTTTCAAGATACGATATTGACTAACTTCGGGTGTTATCCGCATCAAAAAGGTGTATCATTGTGCACATCAAAAATTTCCTGAAAATCAAAGCTTTTTCCATGAAAAATAGCCAAAAATGACAACAAAGAAAGAAAAACAGCTTTTTTAAGAAAAAAATTGACCTTCAGTTGCGTTTAATTCTTATAAAAATGTTATGAATGCCGAAAGAGATGGCGCCTGTATCACCCAAAATTTAATCGGAAATTTTGTGAAAAAATGAAATTTTTACAAATTGAGTGACAAATGGCACTAGCCGGTGTTCTAAACAAATGATGTAAATTTCATCAATAATTCAAAAATGACATTCAACAACCTTCAAATCGATTGACATACGGAAACTAAAAATTTTGGACTTAAAATGCCAAAAAATTTCAGAATATTAAGGAATATATAGGAAGCTTACATTTTTGTTGCTGGTCAAATGTAGCCCATTTTCAAAAATAAATAATATCTGATCAAAACATGAGAAAATGTTTTTTATTGTTTGATATTGAAGAACAAAACCAAGAAAGTATCATGCATTCAAAATGAAACCAAAATATCACTTTACTAACCGGTTAAAAACATAATCATAAAGTTACTTTTAACAGCTCTGGCTCAATACAGCTTTCACTGTATTTCCAAATAAAATTATATTTCTCTTTAAATTATATATCCCCTTAGGAAGTAGATTGTTAAATTCTGGTTTGGTTTAGTACATTATGTACGTTAAGTAGTACCAATGTACTAGACCAAATCATAATTTAACAATCTTCTTCCTAAGGGGATATAATTCTAAAATTATATCTTAAAAACCTGAAAGATGCTCGCGCGAAACGTTGGATAATAAATTATAAAAATATTTCTCTTAGATCATTTTTAAGTCTTTTTCGAACTCGTCATAAGCCCAGTTTTTTATTTTTGTCTTATTTCTCCCAAAATTTTTTCGAACTTCTGGTAAAAGATAAATTCAGGGCTGGTTGAATAAGGAAGAATAATTTCTTTTTAAGGGGGTACTCAACGGTTTTTTTAATTCACGGTTAGGGAACATACATCAACTGCACCAAATTAGGCCTCAGGAAGGCCACGAAAATGCCATTTCTGCTCTTATCATAAAAAATTTCGAGATTTTTCTAAAAAATATTCGATTTTTTCAAATTTTTTCTTTAGAAAAATACTTATAGTATTTTTTTTTGAAAAAATCACATACACCTCATTTTAATGGAAAAATTCTAAAATAAGTAAAAGGAGTTGCAATCCTTTTCACCTTTTAGTTTTGGCATAGCTTCAATTTGAAAGGTACTTCGATACAATGATGAAAATAAATTTCAAGAACTCAAAAAAATTGGACTTTCCGGTTGAACCAAAATGCAATTTTTCTATAAATAGGAGCGATGTTTAAAAAAGTTTTTGCACTGGAAATTGAGAAGACATGTTTTGCCACGTATTATATAAAATTTTTAAAAAAAATGTATCGAATCGTTTTCGAGAAAAATTTCGTTTCAGTTTGGAATTTTTAACCATTTTCCCTTGCATTCTAGAATAATAAGGGATCAAAATTTCAACCTGACGTAAGCAAGATTTTTTGTTCAGTAGACTATTCGCTTTAATTTGATGGTACTAACAGCTCAATCACGATGAAAATTTTTTTCTAGAAATCATGAAACATTGAACTTCCGGCTGAATTAATCTGCAATTTTCTATAATAGGAGCGATGTTTAAAAAAAAAGTTTTTCACTAGAAATTGAGGAAGACATGTTTTTTCCTAATAATACCAAATTTTAAAAAAATTGTATCCGAATCGTTTTGAAAAGAAAACGTGAAGCCTACAAAATTCTAAAAATATCATGAAATTCGCCAGTTTTTTCATTATTCTCAGAAAAGTCCGGATGCGAAATTTTCGCGGCAAAAATAATTTCCAATAACTGTCAACCTCGTAGTAAATTGTTCATTCTTACAAAGTGTAATGAATTTACCATTAAGAGCCGTTTCCGAGATAAACAGACATTGAAGTCAAAAATCAGTGTTCTAGAAGTCTATCTCCCACTTAGTGCTGTGGTGCTCAATAAACTCTGTTTTTAACTTTTGGTTTGGAAGCAAAAGGATGGACTCTTTCCTTTTTAGGCTTTTTTCAAGAATTTCTATAACTTTGTTCCGTTTTGTTCTGAGCCGTCGATCTAAAATGGTCAAAAACCGTTGAGTACCCCCTTAAGTCATTGTTCTGTGTGTTATTTTTTTAGTTCCTGTTGGGATTTTTTTTATGTTAATTCCACTTAGATCTCCCGCTATCAGTAATATAAAGTGAGAGCGGCCCATCATTCCAAACTTATGGATTACATCAATACTTTAATTTAACTTTAAATCAATTTATTTTAGTTTTTCTTTGGAATATTGTCACAAATTTATATTTCTTAGATAGCTCTTCATGATACGTTTGATTTTTGCATTTTAGATATTTTACCGAATCTAGAAGCTTTTTTATCACACAAAAACAAGTGACGTAATTCATGATAAGTACAGTTTGTAAAACAGTACTTCCGGCTGTCCTAGCGCTTCAAATATAATCGCAAAAATGTTCTTGAGTACTATTTAAAATAAAAGTACATTGCTCATTTGTTGTATTCTCATGCCGAGAAGAAATTTTTAAAGCACCCTCAATCCCCTTAAAAGGGTGTGCAATGATGACTACACCAAATTGCTCATAGTCGTAAGTTACGACTCGTAACAGGAGGTCACTTCGCGAAATTTCTACATCTTTCTCCTCCAAGACCATATATCAAAATTTGTGCAAAAAGTTGACATAATACGTAGAATAAGTAAACTAAGATTGCTCAAAAAAATTAGAAAAAATCTACGAGATGCAAAGTTTAGTACACTAAAACCACGACAAGTTTACACGCTCAGGATGGACAATTTTCGAAGTCATTTTAGCATCTTTGTCGGCTTCAGTCTTTGCGGCCAGATCTGAACTGTCAAAAAGATTTCAAGTGTTTTGCTATTTTTTGACATAAGCTAAACTTACAAAAAAACGAATATTTAGCTTAAATTGAACACTTTCTCCAAATTTAAATGTCTTCTCTAGATGTCTCAAGTTCGTAGACTCAGTTTTTTTAATCTAACACTTTCTCCAAATTTGAATATTTGCTTTATATTTCCCAGGTTTCGTAGACTCAGTTTTTTATTCTGTACAATTTACAT
>SCLH01063414.1:79692-135105 GCA_004367855.1 Oikopleura vanhoeffeni
AAGGACAAGAAATGCATGCTGCAAAATTAGAATGATATGATATGATTTCATTAACTTATTTGAAAATAGATTCAAATTTTTCAAAAAACTTTTATTTTTAAATATCCTGGAAAATTATTTATTGATAATGTCAGTTTCTCATGATGATAAAAAAAATAAGATTCATAATCTGAATTAGATTATCTAATTTGAAAAAATACGTAATTTATAAAAAATTTTAATTTGAACTGTAATATTTATATATTGTTTACATACTGTAATATTTGATAAATGATTTTTGTAAATTTGGTTAGCAACCATGAATTGTGGGTCATATTCATTTTGAAAGTCAAGATCATTTTTTAAAATCCATCACCTTTAACCCTCATACTCATTATGGTGATATATTACCAGCACGACTCTAGAAATATGATAATTTTGTCAAGGAACCCTTTTCAATCTCAAAAATTTTAAGCTATTTTTTTGCGGAGTACGACCAAAAGTGCCTGAAGTTAATTAATATCGTTTTCAAAAACATCTTACATCGGGTTAAGTTGAAAATGGGATTCAAATGAAACGTGGTTTTTAATATTTTCATAGATACTCAATTATGCCAAAGCATTGAAAATATAAACATTTGCAAGAATAAACACTTTAATTAATGATAAAAATGAAACCTCTACAGTCACCAATTGCTTAAAATCCCTATTCGACACCACACTGATATCTTTCTATCCGAGTTTTAAACACACTCTCTCTGAACAGGATATCGCTCTGAAAAAATGTACGAATCGGCCAGACTGATGCCACTCCCTTGAAAGGTTATTTCTTAAAAAATGGCAATTAGTTTTGCGACTTTGACCTGATTCTGCTACCATCTTGGAAAGTGAATCGGTACGGATATTCTGTTGCTTCTTCTGTTGTTGGAATGTATAGAGTTGTCGTTTCATCGGGAATCATGCTTGTTAAAGTTTCAAAAAAAGGTTCTGTTGTAAGAGGACTATAAAGAGATTTAAATTGATATATTTTCACTCAAGAATGATCGAAAAATAGCCTTATAACTTATGAGTCATAAGATACCTCATAATTTTTGAAAAATTAAATCTCCTTAGTCATTCTTTAAATTTCGCTAAACACACATTTTTGTACCAAAATTGCTCCTTATCTAAATTGATTTTTGTTGAAAACAGTTTATGAGAATTTCCAGTATTTTTTCGAAAATGTCTATCAAATTTTCGACCTATGATAGTTTATCTCTTCTCTCGGGTTCTCTAAGTTTTATGAAGATTAAAACGATAAATCAAAGAAGAGACAATCAGGTCCTGTAGTTTACCTTCGAAATTTTATTAATGAATAATAGCAAGGTTTGTCGCTTAAAACAAAATTACTTAATTAACGTTTTTGATTATCGTGGTCAAAATTTGACGATTTTGTTGATGCGATAGGTTTTGTGAAATAATTAACGTATTTCAGACTGTTGTATGAGCAGTTTGGCGTAGTGCTAACGGCGATCCTCTAACCTGGGTTCGATTCCCGGATGTCTCAAACCTTTTTAACCCCCCCTCCATATTGGCACATTTTTTGGAAATGTTTTCTTGGGTTAACAATATTCTTAAAAGTAATAATAAACAATCGTGAAATTGTTTACACAGCGTAAATGCAAAATTAAAATCTCTATCTTTCAGTAGTGTCTTCTCCACAATATCCACTTAGTGAAATATGTCCTGAACTACAACAAGCACCTTCAGCTAAATTATATGTCTTATTAACGCAGCAACCTCTGTTTCCATAATTTGTTGCAAATGGAAATCGATAAGGATAAATGCCACAACATTCATCATGAGTTTCGAAACCGCCTGGCCATTCACACTGCTTTTCAGCGTTGAATTTGGAGCTGAATTGAGGGTAAAAATCGTTTATCTTTGAAAATTTGGAAAGGGTTGGGGTGGAATGAAAAAAATTGTCAACGTTTAATTCAAGATTTTATAATTAATTCCACAGTAAGGTAGGCCAAACAAACATTTTTTGCCTACGCTAGATGATTTTTTTGATACGTTCTGGGAAAACTGTTTTTGGAATTGACTTTATTTTATCTTCGAATTTTCGAAATAAATTCAAGAATAATTTCAAGCCAAATGATAGGAAAAATGTTTTCGAAAATTTATTTCATATTCTCAAATTGTTTAAAAATTGTTTTCACAATGAATGAAATCAATCAGAAACTGGAACCCATAAATATTGAATAAAAAAAACAATATTATACCAACTTTTTTAAGAGAATAAAGTTTTTCGGGTAAAAAAATTTCTGGTTTTTGTATCTTTCCAATCATCAGTTAAGAATTTTTCGGGCAATTTCAATTTTTCTGAAAATGTTTTGAAAAGTTTCACTGGTTCTGTATTTTTACAATCATCAGGTAAGAGTTTTTTGACCATTTCGACTTTTCTTCAAATTTACCAAAAACCTGAAAAACTTAATTTATATCGCAATTTTTTCGAAAAAAAGTACTAAGATTTTTTGAAAAAAATTTCGTTAAAAATTAACCCTTAGCTTGCATGAACTAAACTTGGGTCAAATTTATCTCTTCCAACCAATTCTACAATTTGCTTGGCAAAATTTTTATCACATTCACAGTTCCATTTGGCACAACCCTCATTGGGATCCGAACAGTTTATCTCGCCAGTCGGAACGCCGTATGCCGATTTTTTGACTGAAATATCATAGTCGACTAATAAGGGATCGGGACAATCTGTATCGTCCATTTGTGTACATTGGTGACATTGTTGCCAGTGCTGACATGCAGTGTCAAAGGAATCAAGGGATCGACCTAGTCCTTTTCTGACATCTTTCCGATCCTTTAATAAATTACACCAGCAGCCGTAACTCAGCATATCATCGACTGAAATAATTGATCAATCGGTGACCTCAAAAATTTGAAAAAAAACATTCAAAAAAAATATATTTCATATAAATATATTTGAATCCATAAATTTTTGTCTACCCGCAGCGGGTAACCCGGGTAACCCGCTTGATGTTTGGCATTTATTCGGTAGAAAGTGTTTTATAACAGATCAAAATCAAGCTTGCAAGACAAAATTATAATACAAAGTTAAATGTATGATTTTTTTCAAAATGTATAAAACTTTTTAATTAGAAATTTGCATTAATTTCATTAGATCAAACTAAAAAATAACTAAATAATGTATTTGAAAATAAGCTAAATTTTGCAGTACAAAGAATAATTTTGAATTCAAAACTATAGAGTGATTTGGTTCGAAAAATGTATAAAAAATGTTTATTATCATAGGTTAAAATTTTTTTATTCAGAAATTTATAAATATTTTATCTAAAAATGTATGAAATTTTGTTTCGAAAAATGTAAAAAATTATTTGTATACTTATTAGTATAAGTTATATAATACGTTATATAGTATAATGTCTGATTTTGTGTGATAATGCGGTTTGAAAATTGTTGATCAAATTAAAAAAAACAAATTAATATAAATTTTTATTAATTTCATTTTATATTTAAATTGTTATAAATCTGATCATAAAATGTATTTTAAATTAATCTTATTTCTTTTACAGTTTTGATAATCTCACTATTAGATTTAATTTCCAATAATCCTATAAAAATGTTTTTTCTTCTAAATATTTTAAACATTTTTTGAAAAAAACCACCAAAATCATAATTTTTTGTACGAAAAACTAAATGTGAATTCGAAAGTTAAATTCGTACTTGCTGGTCCATTCCAATTCGGTTCCTGGTTGATATAGTGGTTAATAAATTGGACAATTTGATCTCGATTATCATTAAAATTTGTAGTTTTTGGAGTTGTATATTTTGCAACTGGTTTTGTTGTATATTTTGTGGTCGTGGTTGTTGTTGTTTTTTTCGTAGTTGTAGTTGGTTGTGTCGTTGTTTGTTTCGTTGTTGTTTTTTGTGTCGTTGTCACCTTTGGTTTAGTGTACCAGGCAGGTAAAACTGGTTCTGTTGTTTTTTTCGCCGCTTCTTTTTTAGCTTTTTTATTCCTGCCTCTTTCAAAGTCAAAAAGGGTCATATTTCTGACCTCTGAACCACTCTCCTCAACTCCTTGAGCAAACGCCGAGGCCGATAATAAAACCCAATTTAATTTCATCTCTTATTTTTACACACACAACAACGTTCAAAATGGAATTGTGTAGACTGTTCAAATTCATTTATATGATTTGAAAATGTTTGCGGCTAAATTTGCATTTTTAATGCATTTAATGCTGATTTTTCGGATTTTTTAATTTTTATTTTCTAATTTGAATGGGAATCTGCCACGTTCAAGTTATGCCGATTGACATTTTGAGGGTCTAATTTACATTCTAGACACGTTGAGATTATTATGCTGGAATCGAAGAAATTTAAGGTTTCATTGACCACTCTGAAGTAAAATGACAACCATGACCATCGGAAAATAATGATGGTAATATTTACAAAATACGAAATGGCGGTTAAAAAATGTTGATAAATTTCAGCTATCAGAAGATCCAGCATCTAATTTTGACGTTTACCAAGATGCCACAGCATGTCACGTTTTCGCTTCTGTTATTCATTTAGCATTATTCACTATCCATTATTCAAATAGTTAAATTTAGCAAGCACTTACGTTCTATCAAATAAATCAAATAGTTTGAAACGCATAAAATTCAGGCGTGCTCTGATTGGTTCAAACGGCTAAAATTCAAAGCTTTGAAGCCTGTTGATTGGCCCAGACGAAAGCCCCCTATTTTTGGCTTTTCAAACTATTTGAATCGTATAATTGTTTTTTAGTTCTTTAGTTATCAATCGCATTAATCACTTTAATTGCAGTTAACTTGTTCCGTGAACAACTTTAATCGTCACATTAACATTTCAAAATGGTCGTTTGAAACTATTTATTTTATTTGTTCTTGTGACTCAAATATATACAGGTATATATTTATTTGTGATTACGAGGTAAATGCTTAGAGACAGATTATGTCGAGATATGTCGAAATTTTCACTCGAAATTTTCCGCATACATGTACATAAAAGTATGCTTGTATGAAAGCTAGAACTTAAAAGCTTTCTTAGTTGAATCTGATTTATTAAGATCTATATTTTTAACTTAATAGATCGTGTGACACGATTCGTGTTTAAAAAAACGCAGAAAACACTCGATTACTATCTTCGATAGCTTTTATTTTTTTTCATGATAAAATTTATGTATCAGTTAAAATGATTCAGTTTAGTCAAAGAACGTATAAGACCAGTGTTCTGTAACGGGATGAGTCTACAATCCTGATCTGGTCCCGGCCCCGAATCGTTATTTTTTCCAATCCCGATCCCGTCTCGATCTGGAGTCGGAATATCCTGACCCGGGGTCCCGAATAATTCCGTTTTTTTCAATTAAAAAAATCCCGTTTCAGAACACTGGATAAGAACACCGAATGCAATTAAATATATTTTTTATACGATTTTTGAAATTTTAATAATTTTTTTTGCGGAGCATATTAAATAACAAGAACTATAACACTGAAGACAAAATGGGCTACAATTAGTGAAACTCGACTCCAGCACCACTTCTTTCCGAGAATTGCAACAATCGGTTTTTTCTAGATTTGGAGTTTTTTGCCAACTCAAATCGTAAATTTGTTTTTTTACCAATTCAGCCTGTGCTGTCACATTTGAGTAGATTCCGGGTAGATTTTCCGTTGCCAACAATTAAGGCCAAATGAGTGACGCCAACTAATGTTGTCAAAACCGCCCTATTTCACAAAATCAAAGTCCACCTAAAATAAACTTTTAATGACATATTAAATGATTCGTGTAATCAGATCATTTTGTTTCTATCTAGAAAATAATTATTCTTTTACACATTTCTTAAAAAAAAAAGAATTTTTGCATAATCAAAAAAAAACCGCTCGCAATAGAAAAATCGCTATGAGCGATGCAGCCAAACTCTCAAAATATGAAAATCATGTAAAGATGAATTTAATCAATTTTCTTGTAATTGAAGTTTTTTTTTGCCACTTGGAAATTTTTTTTTCTCGTCTTTAATTTAAAAATAGGCAAAATTTATAACAAACATTACATCAGTTGAGGTGAACTGGATTTAAAAAGGTTTCTCTTCGTGGTTATCTCATCAATTATGACGCGGTCGAGTTTTCTGTAGTCTTTCGATGATTTGAAAAATCATACTTTTTTAACTTAAGGCAGTACGCCACGGTCGCGACGCATGTTAATGATTTACAACTGTTCTAGGTGATAAAGCCTATTGGTTCTTCACGTTTTAGAGCTAGAAATTCGCCTTAATTTATCAAAAATTACTGGATTGTATGATAAAAAAATTGATAAAATAAACTTTTTTGAGGTGAAATCAGAATTTCTATGAATATGCTCAGATTTGAATCTTGTCTATTAATTTTTTTGACAAAAACTCTTCAAAATGGTGTTTTGGACATACTTCGTTTTCTGGATTAATTTGCAAATTTTACTTAAAAGACAGTACTTTAAAGACGGTTTCTGAAGTAAATCACTTTTGGAACTCGTATTTGCGGATTTGAATGCTTAAGTTTTTTTATCTATTTTCCAGGACTTACTGCACGTGCTCAAAGTTTTTTACCCTCAAAATATGACAAAAATATAAATTTTATCGGTTATTCCAGGCATTGGCCTTCAAATTAGAAATGGCGACAAAATTAATCAGATCCGATATCTAGTTTATGCGATAAAGGCTATTTCCTGGAAAAATAACTTAAAAAAAATCCAAAAATCATGCAAAATCGGAAAAAATTTCTTCAAAATTCAAAAAATTTGTTATTTTTAGAATAAAGCCTATGAAAAAAAATAAGAAAGCAGCTAAATTAGCGTTATGTCTGAGTCACGAGATCTAGCGCCGTCGATACTTCCTAAGGGATTTATTTCGTCAAAGAAAATATCGAGCGCGTTCAAAGTAAAATTTAGCCCTTTTATCTTAAGATTATTCGTAACTCCAAAAAATGATACGTCTACCAACAGATTTTTTTTTGAATTGTATCAAAATCTATATATCAGAATCCGCATAAAAATACACTTAACGCTCAGCCGTAATAAGCCACTTTTGATAAGTTAAACCTAACCAATAAAATCTGGCAAGAATGTTAAATGTCAACAATAAGAAATAAACAATTTTTTTGTAATTTTTACAGTAATGAAACATAATCCCCTATTTTTTTAAAAGGCAAATGAGAGATTTAAGTTGCTCGGGCATCATGATGAATATATTGAACACTTTTATAATTTTCTCCGAAAGTTTTCAGAAAACCTTAAAACACTCGTTTTGGTGCCCGACCACTTTACGCCCTGAGTTAAATACCTGAGTCACCAACAAAGTATCCACAATCTTGCCTTGAATATCTTTCTTCATTTGTCCTGCACGAAATTACAGATCTGACATTATTCTCGCTCAAATTAGACTCTTCTAAGCATTCATCATTGGTGTAGACTTTTATTTGGAAACAAGTGTATAAATATTAAGTCAAAAATTAAATTACATTAGGCTGGCCGCGGAATATCTAAAAATTTTTGCCGTGAAAAACACCCAAATCAGAAAACTGCGGTTTTTGAAGGAATTATTTATATTTCTCCCCCCGGGCCTAGCCGGAGCTAAGGCTTTTAACACTTATAAGAAGGGTGGTATAACAACGCCAACCAAAACGCCACAAAAAAAAAATACGCATACGCCCAGGGGACGCGTGCGATTGCCGAATTTTGTAAAATGGAACCTTAAATTTAAAAGTTCAGACTTTAAAATCCCACTTAGTATTACTGTTGTTTTGAGAGTTCAAAAATCTCTCATAGTATAATTTTACCAAAAAATAAAACAGTTTATACGGGCGAATAGTCAGATAGTTTTGCCTACCAAAAATAAATTATGCGGACAAGACCAAAAATAATAATGAAGAGGGTTTAAACCTCTAGAGACTTTTCGTTTGACCCGCTATGGGTTTGTAAGGCTGCATTCGAGGCATGCTAAGGCCAATGTGTTACCACTGATATAATGAAACTATAAAATAGATTTCTAAACGTTCTCGAACAGCATATTTCTTGCTCTCTAAAATCGAATTTTCCTCTATTCCTATCAATTGTTTCAAAAAACAACGATTTTTTAAATCATATAATAAATGATATTATGACCGCAGACAAGTTGTTTTCTGAATGGTTTATATGTGTGACATAATTTATGTTCGGATGTCGCAGTATTTGAGCAGCTGGCGCATTTTTAAAGATACTTATGCCGCATTCTTTTGAGGAAATCCTGATTTTGATTGGTTTTCAACCTTTTGATCAAATAAACAAACGGAGAAGTTAAAAAACACCATTGTTTACAGGAAAACTATTTTGCGGCTACATATTATGAATGGGTCGAACACCAAAATATTATGTCTATACTATTCCAGGAAAAATATTTCATTTTATCATTTTGTGTAAATCATTCAAACAATACCAGAAAAAACAAGTTTGATAAAACCAAATCTTGCGTCGATTCAGAGTGTAGCCTTCCGGTGGTCTACCGAGAGCAGCAAAATGTTAATGGCCAAAAAAAAAATTTTAAACTTAATGTTAGATTCCTGAATAATCTTCTAATTTTGGTGACATTTAAGAAATGTTCCGTCCGAATGTTTTCAAACGTGTAAGCCCCGGCTGGCCTTCATGTTTATGGCCAAATTTTTTCAAACCACATAGTAGATCTGAAATTAATCGACTTAATTTTAACATGTTTTTGGCCAAATTTTTTTCAAACAAAATAGTAGATACCTGATTTAATCAACTAATTTTTTTCTCAATCTGCGTAACGTTCCGTTTTTAATGTTTTTATAAGTGTAGCCTCCCAGCGGGCCCTGCCGGGGCTGTAACATGTTTAAACCTGATAATTTTGAAAAAAAATGAATGATATTTTGAGAAGTATTGCTCCCGCGGGCCCTGGCCGGGGGCTCTTCCGTTTCTATTTATTATTTTTTTGCCAATTTAATTTCTTCATTGAATAATATTTTGAAAGTATTGCCTCCCGGTCTGTGACCTGTTCAATTGATAAACAAAAATATTATTGTGTACACTGTGCATGGCAAAAACTTTTCTCGGAAAAGTCTATGGTTATGTTAAAAAATATGGTCGTTTGTTCCGCGTGAACACCAACCCTAATTTTTTAACCCTAACCTAGCCTTTCCCAAAAAAAAGCTTTGCTCGTTTTATACCGTGTACACTGGACACGAGTTTACCTAACCCTAATTCACCTTTCAAGATAGGATTGTATTCTGTGTAATAAAACTATTGTGTACACTTGGGCTGGAAAACTTTGTCGGAAAAAAAACTAGGTTGGTGCAAGAAGAATAGGGTTCCACGGAACCCTACTATTCTCACCCCAACCCTATTTTTTTCCTGACAAACAGTTTGCATCGTTGTGTAACTATCACACTGGGAGACGACTTTATTGTTTTTCTAAATATATTTCCTTTATGCCAGATGATTCCCCCGTTGTCGGCCATGATATCGCGATCCAAGCACGCTCGGAAATTCTGACGATGGAAACCCCTTTAAACCAGAAAAATTTGGGTCAGTTATAAGCTCATATTCTGGTTTATCCCTGATATTTTTCGTCGTCGTTTTCAATTTTTCACCAAATCTTTCAATATTAGCTTAAAATGAAAAAAAAATATCTATCGACTGAAACCCTTAAAACTACTCATTTTTGAGCAGGCATTCTACCTGATTAAGCTTTTGAAAACCAAGTCTTTCCCCTGAGAATAGTTTATAGCAGCTGGCCTGCTATCGTGGTTGGCGTTTTATACACCCGCCCTTATAAAATGAGGAAAAAACTGTCATTTTATAAGGACACGTATTCACAAGACCCCCCATAATTTTTTATGGGGGTCTGAGGGGGTTGGTTCTACTGTAAAAAATGATCGCATTGATCTGGGCTTTCCGTTAAGCATTGAAAACCTATTTTTGAGCATTTTTTGCGAGAACCAATCAGAGGCCGTGCTCAAAAATTTTAAAAAATTCGGGATTTGATGTAATTGAAAGTTTTTAAAATTTTTGAGATTGTCTTTTTTTACGAGAAACGTATAGTTTCGCCTTAGGGGACAACCGCGGCCAGCCTAAGTACATTCAGAAAAAGCTGAATTAAAAATTTATTTTTCCAAAGCCTGTGACGTACGCTGATCTTAGTATGTCAGAAAGAGTTCCGTCTTCTGTTTTTCCCCATCCAGCGGCCCAACAGTCTTTGATTTTGTGAATTGATCGATCGGAATCTTATCTTGGTTATAAAAAAACATAACACTCTGATTGTGAGTAGATACGGTATTCAAAATATTCAGTAAGTAGTTAGTTCTAGAATGTCTACTAGTATTGAAATTTCAATCTCAATTTTTCTTTTTAAAACGCGAAAGCGCAAAATTTGCGCCGAAAATAGAGAAAAATATCGAGTTTTGGATAAGTTCCGAAACGATTTATGATTGCTTGGAGGAGCCATTTTTTGATCTTGATCTGGTTTGAATAAAAATTATATTGAATATTTATTTGTTTTCAAAATTTTGTAAATATTTTAAGGGGACCGTTTTAATTTAATGCTGTTTTCCAGATTTTTGGTAATTCGTGACATTTTATATTTTTACGCCCGACTGAATATTGTCAGCCGAAAAATGACTATATGAATCAACGGACCTCGGAGTACAAATCCTAACTATTTGAATGATACAAACAACGCAATATATTAGCACCCAATCAAAACTGTTGATTGCTCAATAAACCGATTTCATTGGTCAGATTAGAAAAGGATCAACCAATCAAATGCTCAGATTTCGCATTTTTCAAATAGTTAGGATTTGTACTCTGAGGTCCGTTGATCCATATCGAAGATCCTGCCTAGTGTCATTTTTATCTTGAGCGTCATCACTTTGAGCCAGTGTCCAATCATAATACCCGATTTTCGACTCAATTTAAGAATCCCGCGATTTGATTGGCCACTTTATGAAATTGATGGCGCTCAAGATAAAAATGACCCTAGGCAGGATCTTCGATAAAAATATACAGGTAGAATGCTCAAATTTCGCGCTAGAGAGCACAAACAGCCTATCTAATCTTTGGGCGTTCTTGAACATATATATTACAACTTGTGAATTTTATAAAAATCGAGAAAAACTGTTTTTGGAAGAAAACAAAAACCTTCTAAAACCATTGAAATTAACAGAACTCCAAAAGCAGAACGAGTTTTATAAATCACACTTTTTTATCGTACAAACAAATTTCCGAGGTTTGTTTGACCGTCTCAAATCTGTAGCATTCTATATGCGAATGTTTAGACCAGATTTGAACATTCAAGTCAACACCCAGAAATATTTTAAATTATTTTGAAAAGTGGGCTTCTTTATTTTTTTTTGGTTTCTTTAGCTCAAAATTTTACATCAAAATTTCTTGAAATTCTAGATTAAAAGAACTTGACTTTATTAATTATTCTGTATTTAAACTTAACCCCCACCGTTTTTTTATGTTATATTACCCACCTGCAACTGAGTATTTTAAAACACACTTGTATTTGCTAACTATGAAACATGACTTAAGGTGCGCACCGGGACTTTTTTAACCAAATAAAATGATTCAAATGATGAAAAAAAAATGGGTCCCCTAGTGGTCAGAAAATCGCTCTTGAAAACTTTATTTTCGAGCTTTAAACTCAATAAAAAGGAGATAAATAATGTTTTTCTCATTTAAAAACCGCAGGAGCGTGACCGCAAAGACATTTGAGTTTAAACAAAATTAATAATTTTTGAATAAGTTTGAAGAAGAAATTTTGGTTGTTTGATGGAAAAATTAAATCATCGAAAATGGCGAAAATGCGAAGGCGGAAAAATGTTTCTTTATAAAAAATTAATTCAGGTATGGCCACCAACCACTTTTGATTTGCTTTTCTTCTGTAGAATTTTACGGACCACAATTTGTACCAAATGGAATTTCTTGCGCACGACGTGCTCCTGCTCAAAACGTCAATTTAAATTTTGACCGCCAATTACACCACCAGCTGGTGCCGAGTGTAAAAATTAATAATGCCAAAATTTTTTTCTCCGAAACTACATTCGTATATTTGTACCTTATTCGTATATTTGTAGAATATTATCTTGTTCCAGTGGTGTTTTAACTGCACAAAACAAAAAATGCATCCAAATAATACATTTCCTGTTTGATGAGAAACTGATTTGTGAAACTCACCAAAATTCTTGAAATTAGAAATAAGGGGAACTTTCGGAGGTCTGTTCGGATATTCCACCGGCCAAAATGATACTTTCCCAAAATATTTTTGGTCTCTGTGTTTTAAAACACAGAAATGCAGGTAGGGGTTAAGTTAAAAAAGTTTGCCTGCAATTGATATAGTTATCGAAAACGTTAGCAATTAAAAAATGAAAAAATATAAATATAAGAGCATCATTTCCAGAAAGTTTATAATTTCCATTTCATGGACTGGGTGACGATATTTGAAGATTCCGAGCAAGACTTTTTTATAAGTTTATTTTGTAGAGAATCTTCTACTGAGTTTTGAGTCATATATATATGGATTAAAGACCCGCAGAAGACAGATCCAGAATGTTTGAATAATGCAAACAACGCGGGATATTAGCACCTAATCAAAACCCTGGGTTGCAGAATAAGCCAATTTCATTGATAAGATTTGGCAGGGATCAACCAATCAAATGTTCAGATTCCGCATTTTTCAAATATTCAGGATCTGTTCTCTGAGCCTCAGAGTCTGAGGGACTAATTAACCTCAAGAAACTTTAAAATTCACTTTCGCATTGATTTTTGTAAAAAATATTTTTCAAACTTTTGAAAAAACCGAAAATTTACAAGCATTTTTTGAGACCCCATAACAAAATTACAAAAAGTTGGCCCCAGAGAATTTTAAGCCAGGCTTTGTCTTGACTTTAAAACATAAATTAAAAAATTCATGAAAGATGTAGAAGAAAGTTTTCTCGTGAGCCTCCCAACCTGACTGCTTTGACCAGTAGCGGCATAAATTCAAAAAGTGGGCCCGAGAAAAGTTTTGTATTTATATATCAAGAAGATCAAGAATGAATGTCAAGTTACATAAAAAACAAAATGAACCGAAAGAGGAGTAGGCTTTATAGTGCTTTTTGGGACGCCCATTAAAAATCGGTTTCTAAGCGAAAATTAATTTATCTTATGCTTTGAGTGGTACCGTAATCATCTACAAGACGTGTTCTACATATCTAGCAAAATTGAACAATTTCTTGTGCCAGATACGCCTGGATCTTCACCTGAAAACTTCCAAAAAACAGCTTAATTATCGTCACACACTCTTTCATTAGAGGTTATTATTAAGGGAATGTTTTTATAAAATGTTTCGAGCATTTTCGCATCAGAAATGGTAAAAATCGTGATGCAAAATCTTCATATTTTTCAAAAATTAAAGATAAACATTTCATAACCATAGTCGTTTGGTAGACATGCAGATTTCACATCGTCAGCGTCGTAATGACTATTCGCGGCTGATTGCTTGATATCCGCAACGACATCGATAATGCAAAGATCATGACTCAACAATGGATGAGGATGATAATCTTCATGAATATGCCAATCTTTACAAGGAATTATTCTACAAATTTACAACAAATGTTAGTGCTCGCAAAAGTTTCGTCTTTAATGAATACTTAAAAATATATAAAAATTGAGAAAAAACGCATGGAACCAGGGGTAGGCACTGCAGTGCCGACTCTCCATCAGAGCAGGTTTTTATGATCGGTTCGGTTTCGTAGGTTTTGGCCCGAAAATCGAGTATATTTTAAAAAAATTTAAAAGTGGTTTTCCCTACAAACTTAATGGAAATTATTTTTTTTCGACATTTTCCGAATTTTATTGTTCAGCCAAATGTCTTAAAATCAAATTTTATATCGTTTGATACCCATATGTAGTCATTTCTGGTCATTTGAAAATTCCGGATTTTGAAAAATCTCAAAAATTGAAAAAAAAAGTTTGAATTTTTTTGGCAAAAAATCATTCAGAATGGCATATATTGGGATATGGTACCTCTATTAGCCTCTATTTTGGTCTCGACAGGTGACAGCCTGGACCCAAAAAACTATTCTAAACATCAAACTTTTCAGAAAATGTTTGTTTGATCCCATTTGTAGCAAATTGAACCGAGTTTTCAAATTTGCGTTTTTAAATTTACTAGCTATTAAAATAAGCGGTGCAGACCAAACCGCCCGTAATTTCCAGGACGCGAGAACCTGGCCGCGAGATTTGCCGCAAAAGTATAAATATTGTTCCGTGGATTTCCTCCTTTCCTGTTTTAGGAACCACGACTGTAAATATAGAGTTAACTGCTTCATCGAGCTTGATTCGATCAGGATTATATCCAAAGTACATTTTGACTGACACTTTTTCTTCCCCGGTGCAACAATGAGCAGCCGTCAAAACTTTTTTTTGGCTAAAGATTAACTGTGAAATTTAAATTGATTAACTGATCTAAGCCATCTCAGTTAAAAAATGTAATAAAAAATCCTTCAAATCATGAAATGCGTCAGTATACTGAGTATACTATACTCATAAGTAATGTGTGTAGGTCGTTGAAAAGTATACGTTTTACTGTCTGATCTGAATAATGTTTTGAAGCAAATCTCCCGTAAAAAATATATTATATTTCGGTTTGGATAGTCATAGCTATGACGTCAGAAAATATAATGACCAATCAAATCACACGATTCCTGAATTAAGTTGGCAATCATGTGATTTGATTGGTCTCTATCTTTTATGAGGTCACAGTTGTTATGCTCAGTAACTGTCCATACCGGAGTATAATTTTCGATATCCCTTTATCACTTTTTGGTTAGAATGCGTAGCCACTACTCCTTTTAACGTGTGATTTTAACGTTGTGGCTACGCATTCTAACAAAAAAGTGATAAAGGGATATCGAAAATTATACTCCGGTATGGACAGTTACGCATAACAACTGTGACCTCATAAAAGATAGAGACTAATCAAATCACATGATTGCCAACTTAATTCAGGAATCGTGTTATTTGATTGGTCATTATATTTATTATTTGTATTTATTATTTATATTATTATAGCAAGCCTTTTTAATTTTCGTTTCACTACTTAAATTTGCCTTTGCCAGACCCTGTCTAAACTGTTCGAGATTATGGTTCCTCCACATCTTTCTGGTCTACCAGACAACTTGTTGAATTCAAGCATGACAATCATTTCCCATGTGTGATCCTTAACAAATTTTCCACCAATCATACCAAAACTTATGCCAGCCTTTCAACTTATTATGAAAATTACGAAATTGATTTTATTATTATTTACATTTTTTGGAATAAAGAATAAAAAATAGTTATTTATAAAATTTTATATCACATGATAATTAATTATCATATATATTTTCAAGTTGTTTGAAATATTATTCCAGACGAATGGCTCTTTTGAAACCACAAAAAAAANACAGGTGACAGCCTAGGACCAATAAAAAATATTCTAAACATCAAACTTTCAGAAAATGTGTTTGATCCCATTTGTAGCAAATTGAAACCGAGTTTTTCAAATTTGCGTTTTTAAATTTACTAGCTATTAAATATAAGCGGTGCAGACCAAACCGCGCGTCTATATTTTCCAGGATCGCGAGAACCTGGCCGCGAAGATTTGCCGCAAAAGTATAAATATTGTATCCGTGGGATTTCCTTCCTTTCCTGTTTTTTAGGATACCACGGACTGTACAATACTCAGAAGTTAACTGCTTCATTCGAAGCTTAATTCGGATCCGAGAAGATTATATCTCAAAGACTATTTTTTGGAACTGTACACTTTTTCTTTCCCCAGGTGACAAACAATGAAGCAGCCGTCAGAACTTATATTTTATGGCTAAAAGATTAACTTGAAATTTAAATTGATTAAACTGGATCATAAGCATCTTTAGTATTAAAAATGTAATAAAAAAGTCCTCAAATTCATCGAAATGTGCTAGTATACTGATAAACTGAGTAACGTTGTCCATACCGGAGTATAATTTTCGATATCCCTTTCATCACTTTTTGGGTTAGATATGCGTAAGCCCACTACGTCCCTTTTAACGTGTGATTTTAACTTGTGGTCTACGCTTCTAACCAAAAAAGCTGATAAAGGAGATATCGAAATATATACATCCCCGGATTATGGACAGTTACTTAGGCAACGTAACAACTGTGACACTCATATATAAGGAATACGAGACCAATCAATATCACATGATGATGCCAACTTAAATTCAAGGATAATCGTTGTGATCCTTGATTGGTCATTGTATTTTTCTTATAATTATATATTAAGCAATGCCTTCTTTAATTTTCGTCTTCACTACTTAATTTGCCTTTATCAGGACCCTGGTCTAAACTGTTCGAGACTTATTGGTATCCTCCACATCCTTTCAGGATCTACCGACAACTATGTTGAATTCAAGCCATGACACATCAATTTACCCATGTGTGATCCTAACATAATTTTCCACCACATACATACCAAACTTATTGCCGGCCTTTCACAACTTACATGTATCTGAAAATTACGAAAATTGATGTCTCTATCTATTATTTTCATATTTTTGGAAGAAGAAAATAAAAATAGTCTATATTATATTAAATTTTATATTCACATTCGATAAGTTAAATTGTCATATATATTTTACAAACTGTTGTTTGAAATATTATTCCACAAAATTTTTTTTTGAAGCACGTTAGTTACGTTAACTCTCAGAGTAACTTTCTGGTCATGCGTGACCAGATGCCTTTGAATCGCGATTTGGGACCCTTAATCAATCATTAATAAAGAATGTACAAAGAGATCAATCAAATATTTTAATTATTGATGTTTGTGCGTTTTTTTGGAAATTTTAACTGTATTTAAGTATTTATTTTACGCAAAATTTTTTGGAATTACCAAAAAAACCTTAGACCGTGATCAGAAAACAATTCGAAGACGTTTTTTCCATTACAGTATAGCTCAAAAATGATTACATAACCGTATATTCACGAAATAAGGTTGGTCAAAATAGTACTTGTTTTTTCAAAAATCAGTAAAATCACTTTAGAAAAAAAAAGCGGCGATTCCTCAGAAGTTTTAAAGACTTTTTATTGCAATAAAGTCAGAAAAATCACTTAACCTTAAAATTTTAAAATAAGGGTTTGCTTCAAGTGGAAAAAAAGTACTCAAATTACGCCCCAAAAATTAGAGGCCAAAAAACACATAATCTAAGAATTTTGGACATAACGGCATTTTGGAAAAAACGTCACATGATCTTATTTTTAAAGGAATAAGGATTAATATAAGACATATTCCAAACTTTATTTCATAATTATTTCTTCACGTAATTTTATTTGGAGCATTCTGTAATGGTTAAAAAGTCTTAAAAACGTTAAAAGTTCATCCTTGAATTTTTTGACGTGATTTAAGTACTTTTTCAGATTACCGTATCCGATAACCGTATATCGGTACTATGTTTTATTCAAAAAGAACTCAAAGTGGCAGAGTGGTAGCAGTTTAATGCTACAACTTTAAAAATATCAAATTAAGTTTTTATTTGTAATGCTGATGCACTTAATTGTGTAAATCGTGAAGTAAGAAAGCGTTTCTTATTCACATTTGGTGCCTTAATATTATTTGTTTCACATATTTTTATATACGATTGTAGCAAATTATTTGAATTATCTTAGTAACAAAGAAAAAATATATATTAAGAATGAATATTCGGTTATACGCTTGATTTGAAACGTCTGAACACGCGTGACCAGATGATACTACGGTTTCAGAAATACTCTGCAATAATGAGAGTTAAGTACATAAGTGATAAGTAAACTCGAGAGATAATACTTCGGTGACAGTGATAATGCCCCATTATAACTACGACGTCAGCAATTTATATTCCGTCGAGTCTTGTATTGCCCAATCGAATCACACGATTCTTTTTAAAAGTTGACAACACATTTTCTTTCAAATATATTTTATAGTAGAGCTGTCACTAAATATTATTTCTAGTACATACAATTTTTCCGAATTTCTGAAATTATCGAAACATAAATCTTGATCTCTGAAAATTCTGAAGACAATGTATGTTTTTGTTCTTGAATTTATGTGATACATCGCGGGATCTGAAATAACGTCGATATTCAGTACAAACGCTCGACGGACAGATCAGTTACGCTGTTTTATACAGTTTATTTATGTATTTTTTTCTGAAGATGATTTGATCAAAAATCGAAACTTTGAAAAGTGCAATTTGATAATGAAAATTTGAAAAAAATTGGCATTGTTATTTGCAATATCTGCTCATAGTAATTAAATAATGTTCCTGTCTATCACATCCTCTGAATTGTGGTTTGTGGTGGCTATGGTGTTTCTGTCGAGAATTCGGGTTTTCCGCACTTCGTTGATTCCTATCGGTTATTCTGATTGCTGAGATTGCACTTTCTTTGTTTGGTTCAGGAAATACATAATTAAAATTGGGTCCTATTTTAAGACTCTTATGCGTAGCGTGTCCACCATTCAATTTTCAGTCATAATCTACCACGTGGGTTCAAATTCTCAAACAAACAGTTTTGTGCATAATTTTATGCCGCGTTTTGTGGTTGGATTTTTTTCTTCAAACTCGAATTTTTTCCGAAAAACGATAATCTATATCTTAAATTGCATTTCTGACAAAAATTTGTATTGCTTCCTGCGAGAAACACCACGTTCAATAGTTATGAATTCAATTTCAAGAACTGCCGGATACCGCGTGTCCAAAATTTTCTTTTGAAAATTAAAATTCTTCTTTTTTCCTAAGTATTTGAAAAAATTTGATAGCAAAAAAATACAGAAATTTGTTAGCGTGTCAGCCATAATAAAGAAATTTTTTCGGAAAAATTACCGATTCGGATATCTTATGCTATCAAAAATGCGTGAGAGCGAAAAGTGGGTGGTTCAATACAATAATAAATAATTGAAAATTAATATTTTTTGTGAGTTTGTATTTTGCTTGTACTGCTTTTTGCCTATGGAATTTTCATAGCAAATTTCCTTCATAAATACAAAAAGTATGTCCAAAAATCGGAGACGAGAATAAAATTTTCTTGTACAAAATAAAATCGTTGATAAGGTGAATTTGTAGTTGAATTCTCAAAATAATTTAGGATTATACATTTGACGTAAAATGTTCCGAATATATGAAATTCTTAATTGTTTAGTTTTAGCTCGATTTTGTTATGATGAAATTTAAACCAATCAGAATCACAATTTTGAATTAATTTTTAGACTAAGTTTTTGTATGTTATTTCAAATATTCATTATTCAAAATATCGATTCATTATCCATCACACGATTTTTTCAAAAATTAGTCGGATTATTAATTAGGCGGATTATGTTTAGGCGGATTAACGTTCCCTCTCATTATCCACAATTATTTCGGTCGTTTTTCGCCAATAACAATTGTAAAAGCTGACTTTAATGTTGTGCAAGATCGCACTTGTGACAAACTTCAAGAAAAATATTGCGCTGTCTACAGACACAAATTTGATTTTACGAGAACTTTCGATTTCTTTTTTTTATAATTTCTGCAATTAAATTTGTGGTTTTGTGGTAATTTCACTATGGTGGATATTAATGGATGAGTTGGATAATTAAACTGAAAACTTGCTAATTTAAATAACACGGGTCCAGTAGTTAAAGCACCTCTTTTCGGGCCAATCTCGTTTTCGTGACCTATAAGAGCTAAAACAAATCGATAGTAAAATGTATAAATGAGCAATTTTGAAACCACTGAAATAAAACTTCATTAATTTGAAATTAAGCAAACTTCCAACGCAATGGCCCGATATTAAACTTCCTAAAGTACAAGCTAAAAATATTATAATTGTGCTGCATATTAATTTTAAAAAATGCCATCATTTCATAAAAAAAACCCTGGATCCGAATCGGACCATTTTTTTTCTGAGATCACTGAAATTGTTTAATTACCAGTTTTTGTTGAAAAATTAAAAACAATGCTCTGATTCGGTCCATTTTTTGAAAATTTATTTTTTTCTGAACATTTGTGCTCAGTTTGAGCTATCTAAGAACTCAATCGGATTAGTGGTTTTCAAGAGCCAAATTAAATACAGTGAGGGCAATATCTCCGGCCCGATATTGCCGAATTTGCATATCCCCTATTCACAATTTTGTGAATATCCCGGCCCTGATTAGGAAACGTAGTGTGTTTGTAAGTAGTATGGCCGGGATATTCACAAAAGTGTGAATAGGGGGTATGTCCGAAATTTTTTGGCAAAAAAATCCCGTTATATAGGCTCAATATGAGGGCACGTTAATCCGCCAAAAAATTATCCGCCAAAACATTAATTTCGAATCGGAATTCATTTGGCATTTGAAAATGACTTATCTGATTTGGTTTCTAAATAGCTCAAACTGAGGACAAATATCTAGTGAATAATAAAATGAAAAGATTGGTCCAAATCGAATTCTTTCTTGCTTTTTTATGAGATAACTGAAATTATTGAATTATAATTAAATAATTTCAATTATCTCAGAAAAAAAATTAGAAAATAATTCGATTCTGTCCAACTTTTTTTGATGTTATTATTCACTAGATATTTGTGCTCAGTTTGAGTTATCTAGAAACTAAATCAGATGAGTCATTTTCAAATGCCAAATGAATTCCGATTCAAAATTATTTTTTTTGGCGGATAATTTTTTGGCGGATAACGTGCCCTCAATATTGGACTGAAAAAGTGGCATTAAAGCCTCAGCAAGTACCGTGATATTAAACCGGCAAATTTAAATACTAGTATTTATGAAAAATCGTGATTTTTTCAATAAAATTTAAGACTTATTTGATAATAACTTATGATTAATTATACATTGATCTAATCGAACCAAACTAAGATGTAGCTCAGATACTTTTGGATAAAATTAAGTAAACTTCGTCGAAAACAAAAATATTTCTAGCATTGATGAAAAAAACCAAATCAAAAGTAAAATCAATTAAAAAAATTTGCTGACAATAATTAACCGATCTCCATCAAAGGTAAATTTTCAATAGGTGCTTATTTTGAACGTTATCTTCGCATAAACAGGACTCATTATTGATTGTATTAATTATGCTAACAGTCAGTCAAAAATCAAAGAGGTTTGAACGTAAATGTTCGAAAAGCTGGTGAAAGCACTTCAGTTTTCAAAAAAAGATAACCTTTCCTCTTAGCAAAATGTTCTGTATTGTTTCCAAGAATTAAACCTTGAAAATCTGATAACCAGATTATTTGCTTATTAAAGTTTGACCTATAAATCGGCTCGAATCATCAAATCAAATTTTAACCCGAATTGCCTCGAGATCTCTCCCCGATGGTATGGAAAATACCGCATGGTAAGATATGAGATAATACATTCTAGAAAATAATTCTGATTGAATGATATTCCTGACAGATCCAGAGACACATTGGTTTTTATAATTTTAAATATACTTGTATGAATCATTTATACAGCCTTAGTTTCAAGTGGTGTCGAAATTGAAAGTGATTTGTTGGAATTTTTCAGTTGGCTAGAATATAATTATTCATCCGATTTAATTGATAATACAACCCTTTTATCCAGTTCGACATTCTCTTAATTTTTAATTTGTTAGACATATCTGTATAGTGCTCTGAAAGCGACTTAATCCAATTAAGAACTAGGAATCACTTTTAGTCTCGACGCCACTCGAAACTCAGGCGGCATTGTCTTCAGATTCATTTAAAATCACAATTTACTAGATCATTCCAGTAATAATATTGAATGTTAATCAGCAAAAAACACAGATCAGCAAAATGGCCTTGTGTGGCTTTTTTTTCGGAGTATGCGGTTTTTATTTTATTACTTTCGTTTTGAGCATAGGAAAGAGTTCAAATTGAATTTATTCATTATAAGAGATAAATTATTTTCGACATTGAATTTTTGCTCAATTTTTTCGTATATTAGTATTTACTTTATATTTTATTAGTCAAAACTTGATAAGTTAACAGTGATAACTTTAAGGCTATATCCAGGGTAAGGATCGCGAGAACCAGGGGCCAAAATACAACCGATATGCAAATGCGACTATGCTCACAGGGTGAATAAGTGCTGAAAAATGATAAGTAAAATAATGTTTTTAGCCATCGAGTGGTCAGACAGTAGTTTTTAAAATTTGCACTTTTAGCCTCCAAAATCCATAAAACAAAAATAAATATTGGTTTTTAAAATTAAAAACGGCAAGAGCGAGACCGCAACGAAAATTGGGTCCAAACAGGATAAATAATTTTTAAAAACCTTTGAAAATTTTTTTTGGTCATTTGATGACAAAATTTAACCATCGAAAATGACGAAAATGCTTATAGGGTGAAACTTTGAAACCGAAAATGTTATAAAGGGAGAGTTATTTAAACTTATTTTTATTTTTCATCTTATCCTTGATTTTGTGATCAAAATCGAAGGATGGTGTTAAGACCACGTGATTATTAACGTGTTATTAATGTGGAGTGTCTCGTTACTCTATCAAAGGGTTCGAAAATACAAAAGTATTTCCGAATCTGATTCTAATTTCGGCTCGTTAGGAAACTGATTACTAGTAAATATTTAAGATAAAACACTTGACGTTATAGTTTTACTTCTAGGCTTCACTCATGCAAATTGCATACTTTAACAGTGGTTTCAGAATTCAAAGGAAACGTTTTTGTAAAGCGATAATTTAAAAAAAAGTTAATCAAAAAATAATGCTAAAAGTTTCGAGAATCAAATAAAGAAAAAAACAACAAAAGATGGAAGTAAAAAAAGAAACTTCAGAGTCAAATAACACAAAACCTATGAAGTAAATAGCTGTCTTTTTCAGTATGGTAACCTTAATAATATGAAAGCTTAAAATAACCGGCTCAGATAAAGAACGAAAGAGAGAGGACTGCTACTCAAAATTGTATTTCATGTTTAATTTCAAGTTGATTTCTAAGTTAGCTGTACAATAAGCTTAGGAAAAGTTTGGTGGCTGAAGAGCTGCAATTTTCTTAAACCCCGGCAAAAAGATCGGTAATTTCCAAAAAAAAAATTGTACACTTAGAGAAGAAGGTAACGTAGTCGGAGGGCTTCAACTTCAAAAAACCTATTAAAATAAGTACAAAAATTAATTTTATCTATATCAGTCTTAAAATTTTATGTTTCCTCGTGTAAATTTGATGACCCCGCTATAAAACTATGAATTTTAGTAAAAAAAATAATTTTTACTGCATATTAATAAAAATTCTGAGCATTCAGCTACACTTCAGGCTATTCATAAATCTAAATTGAGAAGAAAAATAATTACAATTTAAGCTTCAATTTCAGCAAATCTTGGAGGGTTGAATAACAGTAGTTATGCAAATTCTGGTCTAAAGATTCATTAACGAAAAACAGCTAATTGAAGATGGAAGACAAGCCAGAAAGAAAGTCTTCAAATATCAAAGAAACAAAATTTACTGTGACTAACGTTATACTCTATCTGAGAGGCTGTGAGTATCATGTGATTATTTACGTGTTTTTAAAATAGAGTGTGATGATACTCAATAAAGGGGGTTAAAAATACGAAACTATTGTTGAATCTCATTCTTATAATTAGATAAAACATTTGACGTTAAAGTTTCACTTTCAGGCTTCACTCACACAAAATCGCATATTGTAACAATGGGATTTAAATTTGGCTAGGAATGCAGCTTTCCACATGACTGCTCTGAAAGTAGTTTGTTTAAAATAACTTTTAATAAAGCGTTTGTGATATTTTTTCATGATCATGCAGCATGTTTCATGCTTTTTCATTTTATTGTATTTCAAAGTTGATAGTCGTATTTGTGACACCTTATAAGAACGTAAGTTTTCAAAAAGTTTATTTGGTTTAAATTCAATATCATGTTTCAAAAAACGACCTTAAATTCATAACTGGTGGTATTTCGGTCATTTTAAAACCATTTTACCGCCAAAATGGTTGCCAAAGTTGCATTAACATGAATTTTATAAGATTTAAATTGAATGTGTAGTCATCACAGTATGAGCGCTCAAAATTGTGCCTAAAATGAGGCTTTGGAGCCTCCACGGAAGTTTTTTGTCGAAGGCTTCAAGAGTTAATCATTATAAATTTCATAAAATCTCGTGTAGTTAACTATGAAAACGCTAAATGACCACTAAGTACAAATCGGCACTCAAAATACACTCAAGTACACGAGTTAAACGTATTCAGCAATTTTGAAATTTTGAGCTCGGTTCACAATGTTGTCATTAAATTTATTTCCTGAATTCCTTCATGTCCGAGTGCAGTAAAATTCGCGATGCGATTAAATCTTAAGACAAATCCAAATATGATAGTGATTGAAATGCATAGCAGACCAATCAGCTTGCTTGATCTTTTCATATTTATAAACATTTCTTCATTTTTCTTAAAAAATATTAGATACACGAACGCGACGGAAAAATCGACGGAAAAATCTCTCACGACCATTTTTTTACTTTCAAATGAGAAATAGTGGCCTTTTTTATATACCATGATAGTATTACCATCAGTAATAGTTCCATGTAAAGATTTGTCAATAATATATAAATTTTCCAATATTATATAATCAATATATATTACAATACTTGCTGGGCTTTTATGCGTCTTTTTCCACGAAAATTCCTTATAATTCGGCTTTCGAAAACGACTTATCCGATTAAGTTTTTAGATAGCTTAAACTGAGCACAAATATCAAGTAAATGATAAAAAAAGTTGGAAACTGTGGTCTGATTCGGACCATTTTTAGTAAAGTTATTTTTCTTTTAATATTTGTGCTCAGTTGGAGGTATCTAGAAACTCAATCGAACGAGCTGTTTTCAAAGACCGAATTAAATTAAAATGCTGGCTCAAAAGTGGTATAAAAACCTCAGCAAGTACCGTAATACATAAATAAATTTTCCAAGTCAATTATAATGCCTGAAGGCATAAAAACATTATTTCGCTTTGAAAAGAGTAGAATACAATTATAAGGCACCCTTTTAGGTCAGGGGTTTTTTTTTAACAAAATAAGGCATTTTTTAACAAAAACACCATTTATTTCTGAGTCCTCAATGTTTAGGGGGTGCCATAGTCCTGCAGATTGGTACATTTTTCGAGCGATAATGAAAGAAAATGTAAAATGATTATTTTTTTATTTGTTAATCTTCAATAAGTGTCCCATTTTGCTAAACGTTTATTATTTTTAATTTCTTACATAACTAATTCTCTGGGAAATATTAACAAACACTTTTCACGGCGCCAATTCCAACTCAGTACTTTTTTTAGGACGTATTAATATATTCAGAACATGTCGGGTGTATGCGCTCAAAGTCTCTGTTTATTGTTGCTCTATTAAAATATTCCTTGAATATGAAGTGTTTTCTCCATAAAAATGGTCAAATGGCAAGTAGGAAAACACTTTTTTTGGATAAAATTGACTTCCAATTTGCCGTTTGTATAAAAAATTGTTCTACGTATCGGTAAAGATGGCGGCCTTCATACCATTCTTATTTTGGATTTTCTTGAACAGCATAAATTTTATATTTGTGCGCAAATGCACTTATCGAGCTGTCCACCAGTCGTTAAAATTATTGTCGGTTTGAAATGAAATGCGCGCGCCAACTTCATTTAGTTGAGCTACGGCATATTTAATTAGACTTACCAAAAACATCTCTAATATGTCTATTCTGCTGATTTTATGGAGACGTTCAAAAAACGAACTAATAAAAAATTTGGACTTGGATTTGCTGGAAAATTTTCTATTTTTTCTTAAAAAAGTCGTACGACAAAATGACAATAAAATATTATGATTTTTCACACAGCAGTCAGCAAATATGTAGAATGCTGAAAAGTTAATGGCTTTTTTGTTTTTCTTCATAATTTCTTAAAATAGATAATAGAAAATTTTGGGACAAAAAATGCGGAAATTTCTCATATGCTTTGATTTTTTTTGATATTTTACGATTTTAAAATGAAAACTCGGACTCAATCTGTTCTAAATGAATAAAATATTTTATTCAAGCTTGAAAACTTTTATCGGTTCAGCTACCTGATAATAGCATGTGAAAAAATTACTGCTTATTTTTTCGTAGTTATATGACTCCAGTCTGCGGGGTTGGGTTTTGGCACCCCCATTAAGCGTCTTTCGTCACTCATTAATTTATAACTGTAACAAAATAAACGCAAAAACCGTCTAAAAGTTCAAAAATTATTACTTCGGGAAATATGGTTTTTTTTTGTTAAAAAATGATTTTTTTTGTTAAAAATTTTTTGTTAAAAATTTTTGTTAAATATTTTTTTGTTAAAAATTATTTTTTTGTTAAAATGTTTTTTTGTTTAAAAATGTTTTGTTTGTTAAAAATGTTTTGTTTGTTAAAAAATTGTTTTTTTGTTATTTAAAATGGTTTTTTTTGTTTAATATAGTTTTTTTAAAAAAATACATTTTTTTTTTTTTGGTAAAAAACTTTTTTTGTTAAAAAATTTTTTTGTTAAAAAAGGTGTTTTTGTTAAAAAATGTTGTTTTTGGTTAAAAAAATGCCTGTTTTTTGTTAAAAAACTGTTTTGTTAAAAATGTTTTGTTTAAAAAATTTATTGTTAAAAACCCTCTTGCCTTTTTTAGATTGTGGGTGAATTTTTAAAATTTTATTTTTTTTTCTTATTTGACCATTCGCTTTTATTTCCGGGTCAAAAGTGGACGTTTGAGCACTTTGGATTGTTCACCAATCAGCGATCGGCAAAATTTTGAAATTTTTTTGCAAATAGTAAGATGAGTCCAAAAAAATTCTTATCTAATGGCTGTCTTTATTTATCTCTTATATTGACCTTCCTATAAATTGCTAAACTACAGTGGTGTCGTTTCAACCACAAATCTGTTGATTGCCTTTAGCATCACTGTTGTATCTGAGACATATAGTCAGAGTGTTTCTGAGTGTCGATAAGGGTTGAGCTGGTGGTCGATTTTTTTGGCCGAAAATCGATCTGTGGACACCAATATCCCCTACTTCACTATTTTGTGAATATCCCGGCCCTGTTCAGGGAAGTTGGTGTTGTTTTTAAGTTAGTAGGGCGGACTATTACAAAAGTGTTGAACAGGGCATATAGTTGCTATCGTTTCCATTAAGTTTGATGCTTGCGCATTCTTTTACAATCTCAAATCATTGCATTTAGAATATTTCGATTTTTTGGACCTGCATTTCCGACTGTTCCATGTCAGATGTAATCTGGAGCTGAATTTTGATTCTGAATCCGAAAAAATACTTCACGATTGAAAATTCGATTATGCAATCGCCTAAATTTTTGAAAAGAAAACTTTGATGCCCGAAACAACGCCATAAATGGTTGCACCAAACGTTTTCGCATGATTTTCGCTTCCATCGGGGTCGATTCACTCTTGAAACAGTTTTCTAGAAAAGTTCTTTTATTTTTAAAAAAGTCCACACCTCTAACCTGAAACACTTACCACCTAAAAAAAGCGTTCCAGTTTAGAGGAAGGTTTCCAGTTAGAGATTAACCCCTATAATTTTGCTTACAAGCCTACATTGCATATTAAATTGCTTTATTTTTGTGGTCAAATTCGTTTGGTAATGAAGAAAGTTTTGTTTTAACATAATTTATTCAAGTCAATACAGCAGGAGGTTTTGTCTCTTTTTAAAAAAAACTTGTTTAGAAGTTTTTTTTTTTTTCTTGTTACAATTTCTAACCGCTAACCACTGTTTTATTGCGTCAAAATTCTGAATTTCTTCTAACACAAACATTTCCTCGGAATTTTGTCAATCTTTTTCGGCTCAGGGTACTTAGAATCTGTCGGATTTCTTCAGTTTGAATCTGTTCAGATAGGCAATTTGTACTATATTGGAGTTCTGGGACATTGATTTCGAAAGTATCGAGACCAGCAATTTTCCAAAGCACCAAGTTCAATGGTAGTCAGCTCCGAACAGATCACACCTTTTTAGGGAACACAGGCAATTCTTTGAATTTTTTTTCAAAACCTTTCTGGCAAATTCGAAGGGTGTTTTCGCGATTTTTTTTCTGCATGGAACTGTTTTTTATTTGCTGTTGTCTCTGGGTGAATTAGCCAAGATATTTGGTGTTTTTTTTCACTCTTTTATATGCTTATATCATATAGTTTTAGAGTTATTAATGATTATTATTATCAGTTAGGCTTTTTGAAGATATATCTAGTTGCCGATATCTAGAAATTCAAAAAATGTAATAATACTGAATGTATGTCAGCAAACGCCTTAAGGGAAGTGGGTTGGCGCAATTGAGCCTCTTCAAGGTTCATTTCGCCGTCAGTTAGCAAGGTGATATTCGCAAAACTTTGTAACTAACAGAACCACGGCTTCGCGGTAATTTTGAATTTAACAGTATCTGGAGCAATCCACCTACGCCGAACCTACGGCTTTTTAAAAGCTCTAAAAAGACACGCAGTTGATGCCTACTCCTTCAATTTTTATCATTTTTTATTATTTTTGTGTCAGGCTCCGAGAGCCCTTTACGAATTGCAAAGCGCTTTGTTTAAATTTTTCAATTGTTGTCAAACAAGTCTTCGTGCTTTCATATGCAGTATGAGCCGAAACCTGTATCTTCTAAACTGGTGAGGAATACTTTTTGCCTGAGCCTCCAAACCTGACCATTTTTAACATTTCGCTTAAAAATGAAAAGTTGACATGGCTTCCAATACTTTGGGTCCAAGATCGCGAATCAAACTTCAATAAAAACTCTTTTAATGAATTGTCAACAATCTTGTATTTTCAGATGCAGTAGAGTCGAAACTGTATCTTCAACTGGTGGAGTGAGGTAACTTTTGCCTGAGCCTCCGCAAACTTGACAATTTTTTAAATTTTGGTTTTGTAACTTTTTGTCGCTGAAAGCAAAATTTTAGAACAAGAAGCGCTTTTGCATTATTTGTGAGGCTTCTCCGGAGCCTGACACAAAAAAAAATAAAAAATGATGCAAAATTGAGGAGTAGGTACAAACTGCGTGTCTTTTTTAAGAGCTTTTAAGCTAGGGTGTCGGCGTAGTGGGATTGGTATCAGATTACTGTTTAAGTTTAATCTACGTGAAGATTTGGTTCTGTTTAGTAACAAAATGTTTTGGACCACCTTTGGTAGTTTTGGCGGAAATGACCTTGGAAGAGGTTCAAATCAGGCGACACCCATCCCTAGAGGGTATGGTCGCTGGAATTGATTTCCTTGATGAATCTTGGCAAATAAGGGCCTTTAAAGATATTTATTGAGATTTGCCAGTTGTAGATCTAGCCTTTAGTATTGCACACACTCCCTGACACTAAGCGACACAAAATGCAGNTATTAGCAAAAAAAACATTTAATAACAAAAAAAATATTTTTTAACAAAAAAATATTTTTTAACAAAACAAAACATTTTTGAGCAAAAAAAAATATTTTCCCAATATAAAATTTGAAACTTTTTGATACGTTTTATCGTTTATTTTTGTTACAGTTTAATAATTAATGATGAAAAAGACGCTCAAACATGTGATGGTCTCAGAAAATAAAGATTAAAAAAGTTGCGGCTACTACATTTAAATTTTTCGCCATTTTGCTTGTGACTTAAATGTTAAATTTATTTTTTTACAAAAAATGACCTAAATAGATTTAATCAAATATACAATTTAACATATTTCGCTGTTTATTTGAGCATCGATGGGGAAGTGAAGCAAAATAGTTCAGAATTGTGTCAGAACAGAATTTAGCGAAGAAGTGCATCTGCTTATGAGTCACTGAGAGTTAATAAGCGAGAATTGTGGGCGAGTTCGATTGTTTAAAAAAGGCCCACTTAGAATAGTGTAAAAAAGCGGTGGTTGTTTTGGTCGTTCAGATCCGGTCTTAGGATTCTGATGAAAAAGGCATCTGTTTTACGGCGTTCACAGTAATACCTGAAGCTTTTTTGCAGTACTTGTGTTGCATGAAAGGGTTATGCTCTTAGTGGTCCACGAAAGCCGCTAGAGAGCAAACACGCGGGCCATGTGCAGGCTCAAAAAAAATTGTTGCTGGTTCATAGAAAAATAACTGTTATAGTGTACACTCGTGATATGGCAAAACTTTTCTCGGAAAAGTCTATGGTTATTGTTAAAAAATGTGGTCGTTTGTTCCTGCGGAACACGGCTTTGCGTCGTTCTATACCGTGTACACTGGACACGAGTTTACCTAACCCTAGTTCTAATACTTTCAAGATTGGATGATATCAGTGTACACATAAAATTTAAGTGTACACTCGGGGCATGGCAAAACTTTTTGTAAACGAAAAACTAGGGTTGGTGCAAGAAGACGAGAGTTCCTACGGAACCCTAATCGTCTCACCCCAACCCTATTTTTTCCTGACAAAGAAATTTTGCACGGTTTTATCCCGTGTATACTGGGCACGAGTTTTCAAATTTTGTTAGAAAATGTTTTCCCCATTCTGTACTTTATTAATTAAGCATCATTATAGATTCTTCAGAACACTAATAAATGCAACCGAGATATATTTTTGAAATTCTTGTGTGAGGATTTTCACCTTCCAACAAATGTGTTTTCTTTTGATGAGTTTGAAACTCAATTTTGAAACCCAAAATGTTTTTTGTTTTAAAAAATGTTTATTTTGTGAAAAAATGTTTTTTTTGTTAAAAAATGTATTTTTGTTAAAAAATGTATTCTTTGTTGAAAAATGTATTTTTTGTTAAAAAAAGTTTTTTTTTTTTTTTTTTTTTTTTTTAACCCTTGGAAGATCCAATTTTTTTTATTTGGCAGAGGCTCCTGCACCACTTTAGTGGGGCGACTTTGAGCCCTCATTACGGATAAACTACATTTCATAAAAAGCCGTGAATTATTTTTGTAAAGACAACCGAACTTAGCGAGGTAATCAATCAGATTTAAAAATTTTTATTAAAATCGGCCGAAACTGAGCAGCAAAGATTAGGCTTTGATCACTTACTTCTCATTGAAACCAGGATTATTTTCAAAAACATTTCTTTCTTTATTCGCACTCATTACGACCTTGGCTTTCATAATTTTTTTTTCGATTTTTAATCTATCTTCCCGTTTTCTCATAAATAGACGATTAGCTACGCGATTGATCAAAAATCACGAAAAAAATTGCAGTTTGTAAAAAAATATGTTTTGTGAATGAACAAAATGTATCCGCCTATCACCAAAAAACCACATTTCAGAAAAAAATAAAAATTGTCTCATTTTAGAACAAAAGACCCAATTAAGAAAATACTTAATCAGATTTGTAAATTTAAAAAAAAAAATTTGTCGAAACTGAGCAGCAAAAATTTGGGTTTAATCACTTACTTGCCATCGAAAACTTAAAGATTAACATAATTATTTCTTTCTCTATTCTCACTAATTCTGACCATTTTTCACCATTTTTTCACTATTTTTTTTAGATTTTTAATCTTATTTTTTGCTGATTTCATCATTTGATGACAAAAAATGCCTTATTTTACAAAAGAGGAACTTGAAGATTTCTATTACTATAAAGACGCTGATACTCAAACTTTTAATTCCGATTCTGAGTTATAAAACAACGTTTGTTATAATTCAACCGCTAAGACTTCAAAATAGTATCTCGACGTAAGCCTACGAAGCATATTTTTTTTCGAATTTTTCTCAAAAAATAAAAAATCACTCACGAAGAAACATTTTATTTTTATTTTTTCGAAAGATAATCAAGAAACTCACCTAAAAACTCAGTTCCTCAGATTTTATCTATCGTTTAAACTGATTGAGCAGCATGCATTTCAGAGTTTTTTGAGAGAAATTGTCAAAAAAAGTAAGATAAAATAATTTTTGAACGAGACGTCTCAGATAATTTTAAGTGCCATTTTTCCTCGTGGCAAATTCTATTTTGGATTTGATCAAAAAATGTCTGGGACTTTTTTTTCATCCGATTTCATCGGATTCAAATTTTTCAGCACCACTTAATTGGTGCGGAGCTTCAAAGGGTTAAAGAATTTTTTCTTTTGTTAAAAAATACCTTTTTGTTAAAAAATGTTATATTTGTTAAAAAATGATTTTTTTTGTTAAAAAATGTTCTTTTTTAAAAAATGTGTTTTTTTTTAATAAATGTTTTGTTGGAAAATGTTTTGTTAATAAATGTTTTTTGTTAAAAAATATTTTCCCCCCTTTTAGTTGCCTTTCTAGTTAATTATTATTATTTCCGTTCATTTGCAATCTAAGGGTGCAAATTGGCTTCAATTACGTACCATATTAATAATTATGTCTTGGTAGGTCTAGACACTTATCGCCTATCTTTTAACTAGGGTAGAAGTGTTTAGACCTACCAAGGCATAATTATCGATATCCCTTTATTGCCCTATCCTAAAGATTTGGTCCCTCAAAAACACGGGGGGTGAGAAAACAGCGCGGTTTTCAAAAACGACTTAGCCGATTAGGTTCTTATATAACTCAAACTGTGCACAAATATCTAGTGAATAATACAAAATAAAAAATTGGTCCGAATCAGACCGCTGTTTGTATTTTTTCTCAGCCTTTGTTTCTATTTTTTAACAAAAACTAATAATTAAACAATTTCAGTAATCTTAGAAAAAATATTTGAAACATTGGTCCTATTGAAAACAGTTTCAAATGTTTATATTAATTAGATAATTGTGCTCAGTTTGAGCAATCTTAAATCTAAATCGAATGACTCGTTTTCAAATGACGCGTCGTTTTCTCAACCCCGTGTTTTTGAGGGAGCAAATCTTTGGGAGAGGGCAATAAAGGGATATATACGCCAAAGCATGGTCATATTTTGGCATGAGGTAACTAAATGCCGATGTTCTCGGATTTTTGATAGACAAAAATTTGCCCAAACCAAACGTTTTCCAAAGTACAATTTCAGGATTATTTTTTAATTTTTTCCCTACAAAATTTCTGACACAACCTCAAAGAGTAAGTTAATAATGACTACTTACAAAAATGTATTTCAATAAGAAAGATTTTTTTGCGTGATAAATTTTTACTGCAGTTAAAAAACCTTCGTTATTCACAAATTTCTTCTCTTACATTTTTCTGTATCTTCGTCTTCATCTTCTCAAAAATTTCAAATAACTTATGTTGTAGTTAACGGTCGGCTCTAAAGATACTGTTTAATTAAAATACGTATTAAATCCTTTGACGATTAGTTTAAGATCATTGCTGCCTCTCTGTAAATAATTAGTCCATTCATAATTTACATAAAGTTTTATTGATTAACCATTTTAAAAAGACTATTTCCGGTTTTAAGGCAAAATATCTGAAATACTGCGAGGCGCTATATTCCCGAAAGTTTTTTTCAAACAGTTTGGCGACATTGAGAATTTTCGGCGATTTAGAAACAGAATTAAGTTTTGACGTCAATACTTGAAAACTTTTTCCATAATGGATACAATTTGTATAAGAAAATGTGTAAAATTAATTATCGACAAACCAAAATTAAACCCAAATTTAAAAGAGTAAATTCGACAAATTAAATCTTGAAATATGACGTCATTCATGACGGACTCATAGTTATTTGTGATAAAAACTCAATAGTCTGCAAATTTAGCTTTATTGATAATAATACTTTGGCTAGTCTAAACACTTTTCCTAAGTTTGAATATATGGATAAAGTGTTTAGACCTACCCAAGTATAATTATCGATATTGACACTTTCGGCGATACGCGCACAGAAAGTTTTTAAGCCTCAGATCGGTAATTTCCGAAGGTTTTCGGCAATATAGTGCACCCACTGTAGTAAAATAAAGTGTAACATTGAAACAAAATTTTAATTCTTTAAAAAAAATAAAGATCACTGATTGCTTCACCAATCTGAAACAAGCTTTCAGAAAAAGTGACATTTTATCCTCAAACGCCAACTTTTCCCTTGTTTTTTTTGGTCACAAATTTTCAATCTATTTAATGCAAAGCTCATGAATTTTCGGAACCTTAATTTTTGTGTTTTTTCTTTTCGAAAACGGTACTTTAAATTTTTGAAAACCATAAGTTTTCATTCAAATGGTGAAACAAAGACGATCTATTTTCAAAACCATAAAAAGACCTATCCTGCTGGACCAATGGGATAAAAATACCACCAAATTATTTCTTAATCTTTCTGAAAAACCATATCGATTACGGGGCTTCCTGGCACATATTGGCTTGTTTTTCGACCAAACTTTTTTATATAATTTGCCTTTCAAAAACGACACATCCGATTGAGTTTTTAGATACCTTAAACTGAGAAAAATTGATAAGGAGAAAAATAAATTACAAAAATGATTCGAATCAGACCATTGTTTCTCATTTTTTGGACAAAAACTGATAATTAAACAATTTCGTAATATCAGAGAAAAAACCAAAAATTTGTCCGATTTCATTTTATCATTCACTAAGTATTTGTGCTGAGTTTGAGATATCTTAAAACTTAATCCGATAAGTTGTTTTCAAAAGCAGAATTATTTTAAAATTTCGGCAAAAAAACTACCTTAAATGTGCCAGGAGGCCCCATAATCAAAATGACTTAAAATTGTGAACATGTTTTGTTTGAGCCTCAATTCACGACGACTCATAACTTATAGATTAGAAAACTGATCTTGAATTGTTGACTAATTAAATATTTCTTCAATTTGCTTTTCGATAAAACAGTAAAACTAGAGTCCAGTTTGAAAATAATAAAATCTCAATTTAACTGATTTATGAGTACTTAAACTTATGTTGAGCTTAATCTTAACGATGTGAAATAACCATCATCAAAAATTAAAAAATCAAGTTATTTCAGAATAATAATTTCCTATTTTAAGGGCTATTTTACGGCTTCAAGGATATTATTCAGATTAACCAGTTTGTAGAACTAGCCTTCATTCTGTGTAATACATGTGTCAAAACTTTTTTGCATGCATACACTCGCAGACACATAAGCGAGACAGTGATACCTAAGCCAAAACGGAAAACCTATCTTCTCTTAGGTTTTATTTTGAAATAAACCTAAATTTTAACATAACCTGTATAATTATTATTTAAAACTTCTGAAGAGCGCTTTTGTCGATAAGTGCTATATTTTTCTAGAATATGCGATAAACAACCATTTTTTGGGCTTTGTTCATCGGAAAATCTATCTCCTCAATGAGGAGTCCTCATAGGTTAAATTTCAAAATTCACTCAAATTTTCGCAAACCGTGGCTCGAAACAAATAGAAACTTCTGAGGAGCAATTTTTTCAATTTTGACTCAAAACTCAAATTATGAATTTTTCAAGGTCACGTTTGAGAAAAATAATTGGTAAAAATAAAAAAAAACGCAAAATTTTCGAAAAAAATTTTGTTCTCATTCGAATTGTTTTATGCGTTCAAAACATAAACAATTAATTTGGTGCATTTTAATGACAGAATAACTGCAGAAAATGTAGGAGCCGGGATACCTTCAAATTCAGGATAAAAGACTGCTAAAATAGGCGTTCAAGTCGCAGTTGAAAAATACAAAACCGAAATCTTAAAAAGGCTGCCACTTAGGAGACTCATCCATTTGGTTAATTCAGACTGTGAGTTTAGGCTCATCGTGGAGCTACAAAGTTGTCAATTTCTGACTATTCACTTTTCTGATTTTGAATCTCTTTTCAAATATTCTGAAGCCCAACTTTGAAGCTAAGCCCAGCTTTGAAGCTAAGTTTCATAATTGTCAAAACATTATGCTAGAATTAGACAATAAGTTTAAAAATGCCAATTTGTCTCTCTCTTGATTTCTCATCACACGATTTTAGATTCCAAGCTCAAAGTTTTCTGTGCGAAATTTTCTTATTAGTATAATCATTATAGTTATAAGAAAAATTATACTATAAATTATGGTCTATAATGGTTGAAAATGAATAAACACGAAAACGTTACCAATTTAAGATTTTAAATTTCGAAAAAATGGTTATTTTAAAAAGTTGATATAATATCATGTCTATGTAATCATATCTATGTAATTTACATGAAATTTATTTTTTTTGAAAAAGGTTTCGAATACAAACCTATTTGTTTCTCTAATAATAAATATATAAAGAAGATTTGCTTTACCATTTTATCAGCAATATCATGATTTTGCTTAAAAAACCTTAATCAATTTCACCACTAGAAAATCAAGTTATTCTGCATGTTTTCTCAACGGAACTCCATCTCAAAAACATTTACAATCTCTATAGCGTGTGTTCGAATTCAACTGATGTTGTCTAAGTGATTGATTGAGTGATTCCAACCGATCAAATTAAGCGGTCCCAATATCAAGCATCCTTGACTATAGCGCGTGTTCGAATCCAACTAATGTATAGACTATAGCGCTATAGCCTATAGAGATAGTAAACGTTTTTGAGGTGGAGTTCCGTTGAGAAAGGGATATTGTTTAATCAAAGAATTTGATTTTCTTGATTGAAACGACACATAACAATCGAGTAAAAATTTCAAATTTTTATAGTGAAATCAAATAAATAGCTATGACGATTAGACTGTCTCAGCCTGAGACTCTCAGGTTTGTCCCATTATGGAAACTAGGGCATTTTGGAAAATTCGAAAATCGCGAATCGATCAATTTGGACACGAAGATTCAAAAAAATAAAAAATTCCAAATTTTTTTTGTAAATGCAACTTTCTGATTGGTAAGAAATCAACCAATCAGAAACAAATATTAAAAGTGTTCAAACTGTTCGCCGTGATTCACTGATTAAAGCCATATATTTTATTATTTTGGTTCTTATCATATCTTGCCTATAATCTTCAGTTGAAAATACTAAATTTCGACCAAAACTCACATTTTTAGCAGTTTTTCATCCCTAGAGTTAAAATAAGAAATTTAGAATATCAAATATGAGTATTTATTTTATTTGCTCATCTTGTAGACAATTTTTGCGACAATTTTTTAAGTACAAAAAAGTATTTCGGGTTTTAGATTTTTTGCGGTTCAAAAATGGAAAAAGTGACATTTTAGTTTGCGGGTTTTTATATATGAGTTAAATGCCGGCAGGAAAAATTCAATAGCCTGACACGAAAGCGGAGGGTTTGTTCTAAACGGGAATTTTCATGCCAGCGGATGAACTGGCTGGTCAAATTTGACCGGTAACGTACAGCTTCAAGTACCATAAGTACTCTATATGGTCCATAACTGAAATTTCAATGATTTGAATGTATCAAAAAATTCGCCATCATCGGTTTTTAAATACGGTATTATAAACTCAGAGTCAACTTTGATTCATTGAAGAGAATTGGTCATTAACGAGCTCACAATTTTATTTTATTGGTGGATAATAAAGTTTTGCAAAGAAATAATAAAGAGTAAAATAAAATGTATGATGTATCCTAATTGGTCTAGTAGTCGAGCTCTTTTTCCCTAGTGTCTCAAAATCAAGTTCAGCTCAAGATTTTGACGACGTTTTCTGGCAGTGGATTCATGAAAATCTCATATCGATTAAACTGGTGGATTTATTTTGAATGATTTTTGGAAACACTTTGTTGCCGGAAAAAACTTAAGGAGGTAGCAGCGATGTGGCAGACTGGCGTCACATTTAACTTACGAAAATATTAGTTGGTTTATTTTTTTGTGCTTATTATCGTAGCTGAACCACAATAATGTGTATCAGCTCATTAAAATCATTTTTTATATCGTATTTAAGGAACGTTTGAGTTCAAACTTTTATTTTATAATTCGTAAAATTTTCGAAAAAATTCAAAGCATTATGAAAATTTAGGCATTTTTCGTCCAAATTTTCTGATTTAATTTTATGAAATCTGCCGAATAAACGAAAAAAAAATACTTACTATTTAATTTTTTTCATGCATGTTACACAATTTTCTGACTGCCTGTTTGAAAAATCCATTAAGTTTTATTTCTCATTTTAGTTGTCGACTCTTTAGCAAATATTGTTATGACAATTTTCCGCAAATCCAATCCAAAATTTTAAATATATTTTTTGAAATCTCTGTAAAAAAATCAGCCGAACACTGGAAAATTTTTTTTTTCTTGAAAAAATTCTATTTTGTTTAGGTTTCCGTATTTCAACCGATCAAGCTCAGTTAAATCGTTATAACTTCTGAATGAAATTACAACACTTGCTTAAGTAACATTTTGCCATTGCACGCCATTATAAAATTTTATTTCCTCAAAAATCTCACATAAATTTCGGTGTATCGGTACTTTTACTTTTTGAAATCAGACTTTTCGAATTAACGCAATGAAGTCAATTTTTTTTCCTAAAAACTGTTTTTTATCATTTTTCATGCGAAAAAAAACTTCCATATATTGAAAAATTTCTTTCATGGTGGATATCATTTCCCACTAATTATGCATAACACCCCGACAATGCACTGACGTTTTAAAAACTATTATTTACTTTACAAACTTTTTTTTTTTTTTAAATAATTTGCTTTTAAAAAAAATTTTCACATCGGGTCAAGTTGGAAATGGAGTTGTAATGAAAAGTGGTTTTTGATGTTTTCACAGATACTTAAGTATGTTAAAAGTTCAAAAATATAAAAGTTTGCAAGTATGGACACTTTCCTTTTAGATAAAAAATAATATAAAAATTTTCCACATTTTTTTCTTTCAAAAATCGCTCCGAAAAAATGTACCAATCTGCCACATCGCTGCTACCCCCTTAAGTTCGTGCATGCATAATAGAGCTCCTGCGCAAGCCTACTTTTTTTATCCCACACCTTTTTCTTGACAATAAATTTTATCTAAATAATGCCAAAACTAAATCAATAATTTTCTAAATATATCGATAATTTTATAAGTGCAATTATTGCGGAAACAAAAACCATTTTTTCAAAACATTTACATTACAATTTTTTAGCTTGTTTTTTCCCCATGTAAAAACTTTTCTTTGCATTTCTAGATATTGCTGAAGTTCAGTTCTGAATGTATTTTCGAACAAAAATTTTACTTTCGAGAATGGTAATGAAACACCGTAACGTCAAGTTTTAAATAAATAAAAAATTATTTTATACAGCTTTTATCAGAGAGCATAATGGAAAACAGCTTAGTTATCGCAGCAACCAGGTTGCAAAAGAAGATACACCGGCTGGACCAAAGCATACTTTTTATCGAGTCATGCATAGAGAATCGCAAAATTCCATCCTTTGCGGCACTGGGAAAACAAGTGAGAAATAAGCTCACCAAATCAAAATTAAATTATTGGGAAATTTTTGAATTGGAAATTAAGAGTCTTTGTGGAGAAGTGAAAAATCACCGCGAAAGTATTTTAAACCTACAATCAGAAATCAATACTACTTTTGAAAAACTGAAAACCTATTTAAAAATTCATCTTAATTTGAAAGCACTAAAATAACAATTATGAATAAGGTTGCATCATCGGAGACCACTAGGGACAAAAATCGGTTAAAAAAACTTGAAATTTTATTGAACAAAAACCAACCAAAACATAAAATCAATACAGTTGATATTCTCAACTTAGCCGATTTCGAGACCCTACAAGAAGTAAGAGAAATATTGAAATTTGGTCGCAATAGTGGGATTGGGGGCTCTCAGAAAGTAAACGAGATTTTTCTCGAGGTCAACCATTTTTCTGAAAATTTTGAAGTTCAGTGCGAAGAAAAGAACATTTCTGATACGATCATTCATACAATACGCTCGCACAGTTATATCACAGTTCAGAACCTCAAAAACTGTTACACAGTTAATAATTTAACAAAACATTTTTTCGACTTTTAAAAGAAAAACGATGCAATTTTTGTTTTCTGCGATAAAAGTCCGCAAGTTGCCTACATGCGTCAAAAAGATTATGACTCTAAAATTTCTGATTTATTCAATAATGAAAAATTTGAAATGCTAGACAACTTTAAAATCGAACCCAATTTAATTGACTTCAGGCAACTTTTAGGAGAAATCATCGGAAAATGTGTCAACAACATAAAAATGTTAAACCTAAACCCTACTTATACTTTCGCCGACTGCTATGGGACCGTGAAACTTCATCGGGAAAATCTTCCTTTAAGGGGGTACTCAACGGTTTTTTGAACATTTAGATGGGGGCTTCAGAAGAAAGGAACAAGTTATAGAAATGCTAAAACCCTCAAGGAAGATCTATCCTTTGCTTACCAAAAGTTAAAAGAGTTTTTGAGCCACCACAGCACCAATGAAGTAGAGTTCTAAACACTGATTTTGACTCAATGTTCTTTATCTCGGAAACGCTTAATGGAAATTGATTAAACTTTGTAAGAATAACATTACTACGAGTGACAGTTATCGGAAATCATTTTGCAAAAATTCGATCGGACTTGTTCTAGAATAATGAAAAACTGTAATTTCATGATATTTAGAATTTGTAGCTCAGTTTTTCAAAAAACGATTTGATACAATTTTTTTTTAATTTGGTATTAGGAGAAACATGTCTCTCAATTTAGTGAAATTTTTTTTAACATCGCTCCTATTTATAGAAAATGCAAGATTAATTCAGCCGGAAGTCAATTTTCATGATTTCTAGAAAACAAATTTCATCGTATTGAGCTGTAAGTACATCAAATTTAAAGCGCATAGCTACTGAACAAAAATTTGCTTAGTAGGTCAAAATATTGATCCTTATATTTCTAGAATCAAGAAAATGTACAAAATTCCAAACTGAAACAAAATTTATCGAAAACGATTCGATAAATTTTTTTTTAATTTTATTAATACGTGCAAGACGTCTTCTCAATTTCCAGTGGAAAACTTTTTTTAAACATCGCTCTACTAATAGAAATTGCTTTTTGGTTCAGCGGAATCAATTTTTGAGTTTTCTAGAATATTTTCATGATTGTACGAAAGTACCCTAAATTAAGCTACTTCAAACTGAAGTATAAAGGTGCAACCCACTTTTACTTATTTTAGAATTTTTCATTAAAATTGAGGTATTATATTTATCATCAAAAAATAAATAGAAAAATCTTAAAAACTCGAAAATTTTGAGAAAAATCTCGAAATTTTTTATGATAAGAGCAGAAATGCAATTTTGTGCTTCCTGAGCTATTTGGTGCAGTTATTATGTCCTAACCTAATTAAAAACCGTTGAGTACCCTTAAGACCTATAGAAAGGGTACTTAAGTTTTACGAATAGTACGAAGAATACCTTAAAAACATCATTTCACCGCTTATGTGCATACCTTGTTAACTCTACTTAAGAATTAAAACAACGGTTTATGCAAGAAAAAATGATTTTTGACAGCCGTAAACACGTCATCGTTTTTTTGACGCAACAAAACTATATCCGAATGTGAATGTGACTAGAGTCTTGAGTTTTATTCTTAAACTTCTGTACAAAAATCCAGAAAATTCTTTTCCGAAGGAGTATGATTCAGAGGGAAATCCGTTGCCAAAACCTAAAAGAGATAAATTTCTAAAATTATTAAATGATATACTCACCAAATTTTCTTTTTTTCGAACAAGTATAGGAGTGTACATAGAACTTTTCGGGCTAGCGATAGGCAGTTGCCTGTCCTCGATTCTTTTGAACTTTTTTGTACATTTGATGGAGGAATCAGTGATAACAAGACTTGAAAAAACAGGTGATATCCTAAGTTGGGTCCGATTTGCAGATGACGTAATCTGCATCGCCAAAAAAGGCAGTGTAGAAAAAATTCATGAAAAAATCAATAAATGGGACAGTAACTTAAAATTCACGTGCGAAAAAATGTTTGAAAACAGTCTTATATGTCTAGACTGTGAGTTATATATGTCCGAAAATGGCAGCATTGAATTTCGAAATTAGAAAAAACATGGTGAGAATACCATGACACAAAATTATAGACACTCAGTTATGTCAAAACGCTATTTAGTTTCTTATTTATTTGGCCAATTTCACAGAATTTTAGACTCGAGTTCAACAGAACAGAATATTTTAGAAGGCTTCGAAAAGTCGAAAGTCATATTTCTGAGAAACCAATACCCAATATCCCTCATTAATAAAAAAATGGCCCAGTTTCTGAAACAAAGAGAAAAACCCGAAAACCCACTCTATGATGCAATTTTAGTCTTAAAGTATTCCTCGCACAAAACCGAATTTTATGCAAAACAATTAATTAGAAAAAATTAAAAATGTACTCCCTGAACTGCATATAAATTTGGATTTAAAAGCGGTGAAAGTAAGTCAACTTTTTAGTCGAGCATCAAAAGCCGCACCCCCCCGACAAATTTGATACATCAGAAGTTGTATACGAGTTTATATGTACATGTAAAGAAATTTATATTGGTGAAAATAAGCGACCTCTCAATACTCGAATAAGAGACCACTTTCAGCATGGTAAAAACACTGAAATTTATTTTCATTGCACTTCTTGTCTACATTATAAAAAGATCTTAGCGAAAAAGAAAAGAGAAAATCCTTTTCAGTATCTAAAACCGCAACAAAAATCTACTCTTATTTATGAACACCAATCCCATTTTTCAACTTTGAAAAATAAATTTAATAACTATTTCCATCGTTTTCATACTAAGGCTTACCTTATCAAAACTCACAACCCCAGTCTGAATAAACAGAAAAAGGAGAAAATTTTCTCTCTTCGCAAAAATGGGGACTTAATTTTTTATCTTGTTTTTTTCCTCATGTTAAACTTTTCTGCATTTCTAGATATTCCTGAAGTTCAGTTCTGAATGTATTTTCGAACAAAAATTTTACTTTTGAGAATGGTAATGAAACACCGAAACGTCAAGTTTCAAATAAATAAAAATTATTTACATGTAACATTTTATTTTTTTCTGCATCATACTGCCAAAAATGGCTTAAGAAAAAAAAAGGTTTTTTTAAGAAGTAAAGTTGAGATTCAAATAACTTTAATTACGAAAAATACTTATTAAACGAGATGTTGTCCAATAATTTGAACGTTCATAGAAGAATCTTGTGCCAGATGGCACTTAACTGTTTTACAAACAAGTCATGTCAATGTCATGGAAAATTTAAGCACAAAAATGAAAATTCTATTTTCGCTAAAAAATTTTAACGCCAGAATAATATTACTTGTAGTAGGAAATTCAAATTTTTATAGTTTCTTCTAGAACTAGCGTCGCACTGGCGTTCAAAGATCACCAAAGAATTTTTTTTGGAGGGCACGTTAATCCGCCAAAAAAAAATTTTTTGAATCGGAATTCATTCGGGATTTGAAAATGACCGATTTGATTTAGTTTCTAGATATCTCAAACTGAGCACAAATATCTAGTTAATATTAACATCGAAAAGAATTGATTAAAATCGAATTATTTTTTTTTCTGAGATAATTGAAATTATTTAATTATAATTCAATAATTTCAGTTATCTCAAGAAATAATTCGATTTGGACCAATCCTTTTTAATATATTATTCACTAAATATTTTTGCTCAGTTTGAGCTATCTAGAAACCAAATTAGATCAGTCATTTTCAAATGCCGAATGAATTCCGATTCAAAATTAATTTTTTTGGGGAATAATTTTTTGGCGGATTAACGTGCCCTTTTTTTTTGCCGTTTGAAATCTGATCATGAAAGATTAATCTACAATAAAAATGATTAAGATATTTTGCAAGGCAAGTAGTTAGTGTGTTATACGTACCTTCAAAAACCCGAATCGACGATATGTACCTCCTTTAAGGAACGCTTAAACAAGTGTAATTGATATTACTTCATCGGCTACAAAAATCGATTGGTGGTGGTTTCGACTCTCTGCGATAACTAGTTCGCTGACTAGAGGGCGCCGAAGTTTTAACGCAAATTAAGTGAGTCCTAAAATATATCGGATTTTTACAAATTTAAACCACCAGAACCAGACCGCAAGCAGCAAATTTTTGTCGCTTGGAAACCGAAAAAAAGTTGGTGGCTTGGCTTGGTTTTGTGCTTGGCTTAGACCAAGCCAATCCAAGCCGACCAAGGCCAGCCACACTTGCCGAGGTCTGACCAGAACCACAAAATCTTAATTTTTCATGAACTCGCAAGCTAATTTCGATTTTAATTTTATTTTTGACATATATCCCTTTATCACTTTTTGGTTAGAATGCGTAGCCACTACTCCTTTTAACGTGTGATTTTAACGTTGTGGCTACGCATTCTAACCAAAAGGTGATAAAGGGATATATCGGCAGAAACATCTTTAAATTAAACAAAGTCATTTTATTTTTTGAAAAAAAAAACGCTATATGGATTACCGGACCTTAGAGTACAAATCCTAAATATTTGAATGATACAAACAACGCAAGATATCAGCACCCAATCAAAACCGTTGATTGCGGAATAGGCCGATTTCATTGATCAGGTTGAGAAACGATCAACCAATCAAATGCTCAGATTTCGCATTTTTCAAGTATTTAGGATTTGTACTCTGAGGTCCGGTAATCCATATTTCTTCGAAAGAAATGAGTCAATATATTAAAAAAAATATATTAAAAAAAATTGTGGGAGAAATGACAAAAATGTGATTTAACTCAAAACAAGTCATAATGTAAGGAGCGAAAATTTTCTNAAATGACCAAAAAAATCATATTTCGAGTTCTAGCTCGAAATTGCAAAAAAGCGCTCGAGAGACTTTTACAATTGTTCTAAGGAATACTTGATAAAAATTTGAGCCATTTTGCAAATATATCCTCGGAGGAGATAGATTTTGAAGTCTGAAATTGCGAAAAATCGTCGGTTATTTGGCGTTCTAGAATTGTTCAGTCGCCGGATCAAAAAAAGCACTCGAAGAAAAGATTGTCATACTCCCGTTACGTTATCTGTGAAAATTTGAGCTCGATTTGATATACCGTCTGGGAGGAGATAGTTTTTGCAGTTTGGAAAAGGTCACCTTGTTACGATACTGTACCTATTGGTGTAATGGTCAAAAATAATTTGTGATGTATTTTTTCGCAAGATCAAGGATAGATCTACAAATTAGCATTTTCGGTTTTTCTCATGAACTGTTAGTTTTCAGTATATTTCACCTAGAAAATGTCAAATCAGAGTCGCATACCCCCTTAAACGGTCACATATTGTTATTTCGAAAAAATACGTTTTATTGAGTTTTATAAAACATTTTCTTGATAGTTTTGGGCAAGCTCGATTTGAAAAAGTTCAGATTCGGCAAGCTCGGTTTGGGCAATCTTAGTTTCGGCAAGTTCGGTTTAGCCATGCTCGGTTTCGGCAAGTTCGGATTCGGCAAGCTTGGTTTAGGCAAGCTCGGTTTGAAAAAGTTCAGATTCGGCAAGCTCGGTTTAGNTCTTATCTTTGTAAAATCGAACAGCACGTCGATAACACCTAAAGTATCGGAAATCAATAAAAAAAGGGAATCTCTGCAAAGTTAAGGGCGTTGCTATAGGCAGTCCATATCTTCTTAACAAAACAGTGGTTTGGACTAAATTTTACTTTTTTTTATCTCAAGGCGTGCTTGCTTTATAATAAAATATAACAACTAGTAGAAAATATCTGAAATTTTTCAATTCTTTGTTTTTGTTGTGTTTCAATTCTCTAAAAACTAAGAATATTTTTGTGACCATAGTTTATAATATCGTTTCCAGAACAACACTATGGTCGTTTTTTAAAAGCTTCGTTGCGCGCGCTCATTTAAAACCTCGATACGATGACCTTGATCTCAAAACAAAAAATTTTTACTATTGTCATCCTGGGATCGTTAAGGGGGTCAGTGGTCGCTGGATGAATTTTTCGTGAAGGTGGGTATTTTGAAGTTTTTGAAAATGAAACTTTTTGGATTTTTCCCCCAAATTCGTTGTATTATTTAGATGGGAGACCAAAAGTCAAAAAAGCATATGCTTTGCCAGATTTCCCCAAGAATTGTCCTTATAAGACAAAGAAAGTCCAGTAGAAAAAGATAAGGGAATCTTTAAAGAAAGTTTTATTTTCAATGGTATAGTATACAATGATCTATTGTCATACTAAGAAACAAATTAGCCATACTCTGACAAAAATATTCCACACTTGAAAAACTCGTGGTTTGTAAAACGTGGTTGGTGTGGGGGATGGGGATCGATGATATTTAAGCAGGTCGGTTCTGTACTCTACCTCGCTAAACGTGAAGCCCCACTTGAAAATCTCATTTCTTCCAATATCTTTCTTTTCTTATTTTTCGGGGTCTTTTGACACTTTCATTCGCTTAATTACTGTTGTGCTTCAAACTTTTTTTTGGTTTCAACACCAGGTCCCTGATCGATTCTGTCGCTTCCGATTCGGATAGTCCGATCCTTGTCTGAGCTTCTGATACTCATAGTCGGAAAACTTCTGCAGATTCAGAATTAGAAGAAAATCTCATTGTCGAAGAGCCGTCTGACAGGGTTCTTCAATTAAACAGCAGATATCACAAAAGAGAAAATAACTCTAAAACTGATTATACAGTACGTATATGCAATATCGAAGATTATACTTTACGCTTCGTTTCAAAGTGACGTTCATGATTTCGTCATTTTCTGAAATAGCCTCGACAAAAAAGCTCCGGCCGTTCTCTATACTTTTGGTTTTAATGAGAATAGCTGATTTATTTTAACAGCATCGTAATTGTAGGAAACTTCCGTTCTCGATGAACCAAATTTGACGGTATGAGATGCTGAAGATATATATCGTCACGTATATGAATGAACGTACAAAGTTATAATCTTCGATATTATACATTTCAGATGTATAATATACATTATAATACAAGGGCTCTTTATCGAAAAACTAAAACTCACACAAGACATAATATCAATATTGATTATTCCATTATTGATACCCACAGGTCCAAAATTTTTATTTTTACTTTAAAATAAAAAACTGGAAAAACCTTTTGGACCCGGGAATCATAATGGATAGATCGAATAATCCTGACACTAATGCGTTCGAATTTAATCACTACGTCACAAGAATAGAAATTGTGACCAATGAATAATTCACTGGATTCTCGAGAAGTGCAAATGAAATACATGGATTTATTCTATATTGCTAGACGTAGTGTAAAATTCGACGATAGGCAGGATTTTCGATTATTACTTCAAATCCCAGAGAATACGCTTTTATCTTACGAATTCCCACAAAAAAACCTACTATTTGCAATTATTTTACTTCATTACTTTGGTCTTTTACCTGTAGACGAATAGTAAATAAAAGCTCTAACGGCAATGAGATTTATCCTGAAATTTTTTAACCTCCAAGTATTTGAATCTACTACTATTTCCCACTTTTATCATTCCTTTTTTGTAAGCCATAACACATCAGCGCCGATTAGCAGAAAGTTTCGCAGATGAAGAGCGCATCCCCTGTAGAGCATTTAAATCATTCGTAATATGTGAAAATGCGCACGGAACAAATTCCGAATCCCTACTATCTTAGATACAAGAGTCCCGGTCGGAAACCTAACAATCTCAAAATGCGTAGTGTTTTGTTTCGAACTCAGCTCCGCCGTTTAAATTAACTAATGCATTCTGTGCTACAGTATTACTGATATATAAATGTTAGTGAGAATTTAATTATTTTGTAAAAAAAAACTACATGAAAATAAATTACTTTGTCTTGTCTAATTTTTTCAAGTGATAACGATGCAATTAGGGTGGCAGTAAAACGCAAAAAAATCACTATGTTGCATTTCACGTCTCTATATTAGTCTAGAAAAACTTAATTTTCCAAAAATATTATGATTCGTGTGTTCCTTAGAGCGGCGATTTAGATCCGAAATGGTAAGTTGAAAATACTTTCTGAACGAATAAAATATGAAAGTTTAACCGAAAGAAGTTTTTTTCTCTACAAAAGCCTATTCTTACCCTATTCAGCGTTCACCCAAATCGCTGTATGGCGAAGTGAATTAAAATATAACTTTGTTGGATCTAAATCGCGCTCTTAGCTACATTGAATCGCAGTAACTTTTTGGAAAAAATAAAGTTTTCTGGGATGAAAATGCCACAAATAGTGATTTTTCCGCTTTTTACTGCCAACCCGCATTTAGGATGTCAAGTTTAACGATATGGTCTTTCAATTCATAATCTTACGATAAATTTTTTCTCTTGATTATTTTCAAGAACTTTCTCTATGAATTGAATTTTATATGCAATAAATCTAGTTTATTTTGAAATCTAAACCAAGCAATCTCAATTGGTTCGAATTCTCAGAGAATAAAACCGTCGGCCCAAGGTCACTTTAGTATTTTAAATCGGGACTTTTATCGATTAATAACTCACTCATAAATTCTATCGATGTCGATAATATGTCTCCTATTCTGAATACTTAAGGGTGAGTTGTCGTTCTATATTTTTATCGTCTTCAAACTTCTATATCATTTTGAGTCTATGTTTCTCGGCTAATTTATTTTTTCTTCATTGATTTATTCTGAAACTCCAGGAGTATTAATAATATTATTTTGATAAAACAATATAAAATAGGCAGAGAAGTTTTAAAAAACAATACTCTCGTTTATCTCTAAAAGTAATATCTCGTTGACCTGTATGACCGATTTGAAATAAGGAATTTCCAAAAGTTCAAAAAAAAAAAATCCGGTTTCAAATGTGTTAGGTCTTTGATCTTGTAGACAATTAGTTTTTGGTCATGCTTAGAAGCAAGGATTTTTTTGTTTATCAATGAAATTTTCAAAAAAATCGGATTTTGCGTCAAAATTTTCGAGATTACCAGAACGCATAGCGTACAATGGAATATCAGTTGTCCATCCTAAGCCACACCCAGTTCTAGCGCCTCCGTATGAAGAGTTAAGGGGGATTGTGGGTGCTTCAGATATGTGCTGCGGGAAAAAATAAGGCGTTTTTAAAAAACTCAAATATACTTTGTAGAATTGAGTGAACGTTTACTTTTCATGATATGTAAGTCCGGTACACCTTGAGAAGTCAAAAAACTGATCTTCATTTTCTGAAGTATTAATCACATTCAACCTTTAATGCTAACCCTAATTGCTGGTATTCTTGTAGAAGTACTACTGTCATATTCCAGCGTATCCAAAAATCCACATATGCGTATTATTCGGTCAGAAAAAAACATTCTTACTAATATTCACACAAGCATATTTTATTCTAATTCATCCTTACAATTCGCCGAAATTATTTTGAAAATTCCTTGCTATAGTTAAATATAGGCAAACATGAAGATTACTTTTGCAAAAAAAGTCATACCTTCACGAACTGGCACATGCGATGTTTCTTTTCTCTTTATCATAAATTTTCTCTATTATCTCTGTCTCTAAACTTTTAACCAAGCATTTAATTATAGTTTTTTTTTATTTCTCGCAATCACTATCTTTCATGCCTGATGAATGCCGCGCCATTATTACATTGATTTAGGCTAAACAATTGAAACATATTGGAAAAGGTGGCAAAATCTGTGAACAACTATTATATTGAAATACTTTCCCATTTAGATCAACGTTTTTCGGCGAGGTGATCTTTTTATATTTGAAATGATACATATCTGAATTATTTCCGTTTTTAATGCAAGTCCGAAAACGATATTTTTTGGAAATTTTCTAGAATATTGGTCAAAACTTGGGCTCAACGCGTTTCCAATTTTATTTTGGTTCTGAATCTCCGTTGAAAATCTGATCACTAATGTGGGTATTTTTGTTTTGATCATCTGTCATTATTCGCATTTCAGTGTGAGCAAGCGATTTCAATGTTCTAGAAAAAAAAAAAATATCCAGAACATTAAGTTCTAGGTTCTGTTTTTTTAATGCAAACCGATTTCTGAGTGCTGGGTATGAACAGGTGTGTCAGTGCAATTTTGACTAAACAAAAAAAAGGTACCGAAATTTCCGCTCGCGACGCGGACCAGTTGGTCCGAATAACTACTGCCACCCACAATCCTCTTTTAATACCGTAATTTTTTTGGAGGCTGAACAATTGAGCGTTTTTTAGAGGAAACCGTCTTTTCTTCTGGCTAGCGGCTGGCGACCACGTGGTCGACCTTCAAATCTGACCGTCAAAGTTCAAGGTTCAATCTCAAGTTCATCTAAAAAGACTTGAAAGTACCCCACAAAGACACCCGGAGGGTCGACCAGACATTATTTTAATGACACGATAGCAACTCATGGTCACATACTATGTTCACTGAAGGTTCGCTAGAGTCCTTTACGACTGAACGTGAGACTTGACCTTGAGGTTGAACAATTGTTGCCTCTAGCGAACCTTTCAGTACATCATTGATCACTATACGGTGCTAAACTTGTCCGTTCAGTTAGAAAGTCGACCCCTCGTATCTCTCTTGGAGGCGGTACTTCTCAAGCCATTCTCCTACCGATCGAACTTGAGAATCTCACCTTGAAACCTTTGACCGGTCAATTCTGACGGTCAGCTCGACCACGGTCGCCAGCCCTAAGCCAAAAAAAACTAATGGTTTCTTAAACAAACAACGTCCTCAATTTTTACCCTGCCAAAAAAATCTACGGGTTAACTGCTTCGAGGTACGGACGGCATTTAGAAACCTGGCTCTTCATGACACCCTGTAAATCTCGAAAATTGAGCCGCCGAAAAATCGATTTTTATTTTTTGACAATTTTTTATAAACAAAAAAACTCTCTTGGTGCTCTAAAGATGACCAGAAAAAAAATATTCTCTCACAAGATAAGCATTACACATTGAAACGATTTTCGACTTTTTGAAATCCTTATTTACAAATCGTCTAAATGACTAAGCATCTAGCGTCGACCAGTTTTTCATTTCTGTCCTAGAAAATGCTTGCAATTTTTTACGTAATTCAGAACATTCGATTCAAAACCACTATCTGATTTTGATCTGCTGATTTTGACTATGACTTGCAGGTCATTGCCGAGTCGCTTGGACCCCCTCACAAAGATTTAGGAATAATTTCAAAATAAGTAGTTACTTACTTGAGTACTATCCTGCTAAGTATAATCTTTAAATATTCAATCTAGATTATCGTAAATTCAATACTTCATCTTTAAGTAAATTAAGATAAAACAGTGGACATAGTAAAAAAACCATATGAATCTGCTTAAAAAACTTCCAAACAACAAAACAGCCATCTAGTGGCCAGACACTCAGGCTTTCAAATTTTCATTTCAGTAAAATTGATTTTTTCAATCAATACATTTTTAGAATGCTAGTGAGCAGTTTCGACAACTGTGCTCGCTAAAAAAATGCTAATAATTAAGAAAAAAACATTTACATAGTTTTTTTGTTAAAAAAAAAACTTCGAACTTTTTGTTAAGAAAATCTTACAAGAAATAGGCTCAGTACTATTTGAAATAAGAATTTAACAAAACTCAAAAAAGGGGTATTGGGGGCGTCCCCATACCGTATGGATGGTTCTTTAAGCTATGATTGTAAGAGAATTTTTGTGGTCACTTTTCAAGACTTTCAAAAATCAAATAATCTTCTAAGGGAACTAATGTCGCCGATTTAAGCCAAAGCACAGGTCAGTCATTTCAGCGTGGAGATCACCCATAATTTTCACTCGAGACCTCCAGTGGAAAGGAACTATGCTCCGATCGGCCCCGAGACCACGCGACCCAATTACATTTTTAAGCCAGTTTAGCTCCAGAGTGCCTTGAAGATACTGTCGCATTCTTAAGGCCAAAAGGAGTTTTCAGCGTCGCCTCAATAGAAGCTACAGAACACAGCACGAACCATTTGTATTCAGTTTAGGGATAATCCTCGAAATTAATCTATGCTTCCACAAAACAAATCGCGAGGGCGCCTCTGAGTGGCCCGAACCAATTCAGGACGACGCTTTCAAAAGTGGCAATTATTTTCACTTCAAAAGCTACTCCTCCTGAGTTTTTGAAGATAGATAATATAATTATAAGCTTTTATGACCACAGACGACACGTGGGTAGAACCCCCACAGGTCCGATTTGCTCATTAAAATTTCATCCGGAGCTTAAATTAGCAAAAAACTGTTTTTTAGCCCTATTTTGAGTGCCTCGGGGAAAATACTACTCCTCCATGGATTTAGACGGCAGGAAACTTAAACTGGTATGAATACGATCCTTTAAGGATACGGGAAGAGCCCCAAGGTCCAGAATTTGCATTTTTGTATTTCGTTTTTTTGGAAACAGCGATTCAAATTCTCAGAAATTTGAAAAAATGAAGAAATATTTTCTCAAATCGCGATAAAAATACTTTTTTCATGACAATTGAAAATAAAAAGACTTCTTATCAACTTATTTTTGTCCATATTTTCGGAAAAAAACATTTTAAAGATAATCTAGAAAATTTCATGTCCGAGTCTCTAAATGCGACCAGTACTCCCTTAAGGGGGTAGCGGTCGTACTCTTTTTATGGTACTTTGGGGTGTAAAAAGAGCACGACATAATGTCGTCGACATTGCTAGGAAACACTCAGAACGTATAAACTTATTGAAAAAACTAAAAAAAATTTCAAAATAAAGTTCGAAATTTTCATTTTTTGAGAAATTTTTGAGTATTATTTTTTGGAAAACATTGAAACCCAATTTTGGACCAGAAAACCTCAAAGTATCAAAAAGCTGTAAGCAGATTTTCTTCTCGGCATCACCCGAGCTTTAATTTGATGGTTACTTTCGTGCGCGTAATCGGACGAACCTTTATTTTGAGTTTTCACTTCCGGTTTACTGAAATGCGATTCTCTAGAATTCAACAAAAAAATTTAAAATTCTGCTCCATCATATCAACGAAAACATATTTCTCCACCTTTCTCAAATTTATACTGCATTCTGAAATGGAACCTAGAAGGAGATAGATTTTGAATAGCGAAAATCTTGAAATAAGGCGGTTTTTCGCAGTTCTAAAAAAAACTAGTTGGACATTTAAAAAATCCTTCGATCATATTACAACCATTAGTGTTTCCGTGGATCATACCAAGTTTGAGTGAAATCGTATGCAAGCTCTAGGAGAAGATAGATTTTGAAAATTCGGTTAGGTGTTCTAGAACTCGCCGCATGGTGGTCACCAGGGTCGACCAAAAATTATTCTGATAAATTATTATTNTTTAGTATTCTGGTAAACTGGAGTACAAAAGTACATTTTTGCGACCGCTACCCCCTTAAGCTCAAAAGCTTTAAAAAGGAAGTAAGTTAACATTTTGAAATTTCGTGAACCCAGTTTTTGCTCAAAATTAACCCCAGGAACACAGAATTTTCAAAATCCATAGTTTTGAACTTTTTTCTCAGTTTAATTCTTAATGTGACAGCCCAGGCCCTAGGGTGGAGTTTAATGTATCTCATTTTTATCTGATGTCCAAAAATACAAATTTTGTTACATAAGATTAAAATGAGATAAATTGCAGTTCAATTATTGACCAATTAAGAAAAATATTTCAAAAAAAAATTCAAAACATCGAAAAATCAAGAAAAAATGGAAGCATTTTCAATATATTCCTTGGGTTTTAACCAAAGTTTACCTTTTCTTTTGTACGTCTTGACTTGGGTCAAAATATTCTACTGCTACTCGACCTTCGATAGAACTGACGACGAAACCGATACCATTTGGGAAACAATTTATACATCTTGTTTGATATTTCAAGTTGGAATCACGTTTTTGCTGACATACATCTAAAAACATTCTAATTAATAAATTAATTGAGAAAATAAATAATTGGGTAACTTTTTTACGTGACCCTTTAGGCTGTATGCCATTTGAGAACGGAACAAGATATTTGCAAACGAATTTTTAGCACAACTTTTGGTCAAAAATTATCAGAAGTCGAATAAAAGTTTATGCAATTTTTAAGTCAGAGGACCTGAAAACTCGAGAACTTTTGGAAGAGAAAATGTTTGGCAATAAAAATTTTGTCATATGACACCTTTATAAGCGTCAGCTTACAGTTTTTCGTTATTCCATAAATTTTTGAGGGGGTCAAATAACATACAGTATGTTTTTTTTTAGTCCCGAAATGGCAACTTGCTGTGAATGAAATTCCCGCCAATAAAAAATGACAACTGGGCGAATTATATGTTTAAACTCTTACTATCGACAATAGCTTGGCTTTCAAAATATAATCCACCCAGTTACCATATTTTATAGGCCGAAATTTCCTTCACAGCAAGTTGCCATTTTCGGTAAAAAAACACATACTGTACATGGGAACATAGGAACCGAAAATCATTATTCAAATTTTCAAAAAATAGTCACAAGTTTCGGTTGCACAAAATGATTTGAAACATTACCTAAATTTCGTAGATCCCAAATAAGAATTCTCCGTTGTGCAGTTCCAACTACAATTGTATTTTCTACTGTATCTAATGCGTAAACTCTTTCGTTTTGTGGACGACTTGCGACTCGGGTTTTTTGACGGGGATCCCAAATTGAAACTTCTTGATCCCAACTGCCTGAATTCAAACTTTATTTAAGATGATCACCAAATTTTTCTTCAATAAAAAAATTAGGAAACTGTTCAAAAATAAATCACAAAAATTATGATGATTTGCATTCGGGAAATAGTCACGTGGTTTTGTATTTGAAAAGTTTCCCACTTTGAACCAAATNATCAATCGACCTAATGTACGAAAATCGGAAATACAAAGATGTATAAGTCACGTAAGTTCGCAAAAAGCGGCATATTCAAATAGGAATTGAATATTTGCCTATGAACCCCCTGGTTTTTACTTATCCTGTTAGAAGTTGAAAATCATAAGAGACCACCTTTGAATGCCTAAATGAGCACGTGTCGTAATATAACAAGGCACGTTTAGTGTGATGAGTTTAGCAACACAGTTTGACCGTACAATTTTGATATGATCCTGGGCATTGATAAGTGAACTCCACGCAGTAGAAAGTAGAGCAAAACGAATAAATGTTTAAAATTTAACAAGATACAAAATATACTCGCCCTACACTTAAAAAACACACTAGTTCACATATATCAGGCCGGTATACATATTTACAAACGGAGAATAGAGGATGATAATTACCGAAAAATGTCGAACTAACGACTGTCGACTCGCTTAAAGGATACCTGCTCCACACCATATTTAGTGATTTCCAAACGTATTGTTCGACTGAAAAAACACTTGCTGAGTTCATGTTCTGCACGACCACGCAGGAGAATATTCCTCTTGTCTGAATTTTTCGAAAAAAGTAACAAAAAGTTTTTGTATGATCGTACCGGTATTTTTACCGGTCCAAAAACTTATTTTTCGACTTGTATCTGTTCAATTTCATTTAGCGATGTATTAACATAATTTTCTGATTTTTTGTTAGTTAAAAAAAGTTATGCGCTCAGATTATATTTTTCTTTGAATTTGCCTACAATCACTGATAAAGTCCTCAAAATGGCTGTTTTTGTTACCCTGAGCGCTAGTTCAATTTCATTTGGAGCACAGTAAGCAAATTTTTTCGCAGAAAAAAGCACTTTCTTAAAATTGCGAGTTCATGATTTTTATGTGCTCCATATTTCGCTATCTTTCATAGTTATGGTTTAATGCGCAGTCAAAGTTTTGCTTTCTGAAAAATACGTCGATTTAACCAATCTAAGAAAATTTCAGATTTTTTTTTTCGAAAATTAAATTTTTTTTATTTCTTGTTTTAAAATTGAATTCAAAGTGAACTCATGC
>SCLH01063416.1:0-24537 GCA_004367855.1 Oikopleura vanhoeffeni
TTCTAGAATTTCACTTTTTTGTTCTAGAAAATATAGTGATAAAAGCAAGGCACATCATATCGCGTGATACACTGTCACAGTTGTCTTCAAAAGTTACATTTAGGTCTAAAACGATGCACAAGTATCTGGACTACGTCATAGTTTTGTCCGCTTTGATTTATATCTCATAAATCAAAAGAAACTTTTAAATATGTCAAAAAATTTGATGGAAAAAAAAATTCATAATTGATTTTGATGAAAAATGTTTCTTTCCTCAATAAAAGCAGATTATTACACTTTCCTTGTATTTTCAAGTAAATATGGTAATGAAGTACAATGTGTGACATTTTTTGATTGCTTAAATTCACTTTTATGAATAACTAAGTTTTTTCATGGGATACTGTGAAGTTGAAAATTTAGAACTTTCACTTCAGAAGAAAAAATACAGATACAAAACACTTTCCTAAAAACTGACTAATCTCACATTTGTATTTAATATCTATTTCCGAAATAATTTTTCCGGAAGTGAAACATAGGCGAAAAATCCTGATAAATCAACTCCCCGTGATGCTGGGAACAAACATTCGAAAAAAAATTCAATTTTTTGTTTGGAACGGAATCTAAATTCTTTATAATGTGTTTGAAAGAAAAGATTCTACGATCCCGTTTTTGCCTTTTAGGATGATTTTAGGTATGCTGGAGCCACAATTGTGGCTCTGTGCTCACAAGGGTTAAATATGATTTTTCAAAGTCAGTAAGTGCCGATTGACACTGTTCTGAGTACAACGTTGTTAAGAAATGCTGAGAACATGGGTGAAAAAATGAAAATACAAAACAATTTCAAAATGTTGAGTCCACACTGTGGACCAATCATTATTTCTTAATTGTTCATAAACAATGAAAAACATTGCCGTTCTATCAGTTAAACTTCGATCTCTGGCCAGTGGCCACCACCAAAATAATTGCTAAAAAATTGACCCAATCAAAAGCGACAGCTGAAATTATTCCGGAAACAATGACGGAAAACCTAGAATCTTTTGCTACTGATAACACAGAAAAAATTGAAGAAGCCTCATTTGACGTCGGACTGGTAAACCTCATTTGTATTTTATTGAAAATTAAATTTTAAAGTTGCTCGAGTTTTTTTAAATCTATTTTACCTGAATTATTTATTCAGTATTTTCGTAGTCTTCGTTTTCATTAATTTTCTCTTACATTTTTTTACACGAATATTTTTCTACAATAGGTAGTAGAATCATTCTTTTTTTTCCATAATTCTAAATGGAGCTTTTCTCTCTTTTTTTTATAATCCGAAAACAATTCGATTAGTTCTAGAAAACTACGGAATCCACAGAAAATTGAGAGTACATGTAGAAAATTATCGTTTTCGAAAAATAATAATATTTTCTTGGGATAAAAGTTTTCGTCTATAATTTGAATAACAACTTTCGATTCTAGAAAAAAAGCAATAAATTTCCCAATTCTTATTTTTAAATCGTCAAACTAGTTTGTTATAAAAACATCAGATTCCGCGGGCGTTATCCCGACAAATTGGCAGTTTCGGCGAAATGGGCACTGAAATTATAATAGATAAAAATCGTGTATTTGAATACGTTTTTCGGGCAAAATGGGCACTCACAGCGATATAATATCGCCGATATAGCCTTGACCTGAATAGAAACTAAAATTTTAATACATATAATATGCTATCAAATAACCTAAAATTATAAACTTTATCTACAACCCAATTAAAAGATTAGAATTTTTAAAATTAAGGGGGGGGGCGTTCCTACATTTTCTGCAGTTATGATCTCATAAAAATCCCCGAAATAACTCGTTTGAAAAGCACTAATAACATCATAAAAAACGAAATTTTTGCGTTTTTTCGATTTTTTCTAAGAATTTGTTTCGAAATTTAGTTAAAAATTAACGTTTGTTTGAGTTTGACCATTTAAAATTCAAAATACAAAATGTATTGGGTTGAAGTAAACCAACTTTCTTTTTTTCCTTTTTCCTTGGCTTTATTGATAATATAATGATATAATAAATTATTATGAGCTTACTTTCAAAAAATGAAAGCACATTTTTTTGAGGAATCTTTGACGTAACCTTGAAAAATTCATATTTGAAGTCGAAATTGCACAAAAAACATCCTCAAAAGTTAAGTATTTGCTTAGAGCTAGCTTTAGCAGAAATTATAGAGAAGTTGCAAATAAAGCCAAGGACGAGATAGTTTCTTTGATGAATAATGTTTAAAAAACGTTAGTTTTTTGCATAATCTAGAAAAAATTCAGCACTAATCAAAATAAAGCTCCTCGGAAGTTTTGCAAACTAACTATAAAAGTTATGCTAAAATTTTAGTTAAATTCAAAATAAATCCTAAGACGAGATAGATTTTCTGTTTTAAATAAGTAGTCTCACAAGAGGTTACGTATCAGGGTATGTATTTATACAAAAAAATGACATAGTTATTTCGCAAGCTTAAAGGCTAGTTCTGCAAATAGGCTTATTCAAATAATATCTTAAAAGCCTTGTTTGGCTAATTTTTCATCGGCAATAACTTATTCCGAATAAGTCAATGCAGGAACTACCCCCTTATGTCTCGAATAATGATATGTTTTTGGGTTAACCAAGTACGCTCCGATCCCACCCAGGTTGTGTATGCATACATTAGGAAATCAGGGATCATGCAGATTAGCAAGTTTAATTGTTTATGAAAAATATTGGACCGCAATAGTGAAAACACGGTTATAAATAATATTATAATCATAATATCATTAGAATTATTTTTCATCGACAAAAAATTTATTTAAATTAACTGATATCTTAAATTTTAACCTGGTTCTGCGCCCACTTATGGTTGCTGAAAGACTTATAAGTTATAGGCTATAACAGTGAATGACTAGTTAAAGCACACATACAGTATGTTACATACAGCATTTTAAAAATGTGTGCTTTAACTAGTGTGAGCCTTAACTAGTCACTCACTGTAATCTTAATAGTTTTTAATTTTAGTCTAGGTGCGTAATTTTGTTTTTGATCAAAAAGTTCATTTTTGACCATTTTCCCAAGAAGTGGTCTCTATTGATAAATATAAATCAATCATAAATTTTTTAGTAGTTTAAATAACTCGATTAGATTTGCAGCTTACAATTATTTTCATTTTTGCTTGTTTTTAGATTTTGAAGCTTTCAAAATTACTTTAATGCGCAAGTGTACACAATTAAAATTTTCGAATATGATATAAATTCACTGTTAGGTGCTTGGTACAAATGATTGCGATGATTTTATTGATACTTTAACCGACAAAAGTGAAGAGATTGACGCCAATGTACCAACTTGTTCTTCCTGTAAAGTAAGGTAGGCCCGACAAATTGTTTTTATGCTTAACCTTTTCACACCCAGAAACGAGAACTTCGCCTCAGACCCAAAAGCCTATAATTAGGCCCGACTATGATCGCTTATTACGTTAAAACTGAAAATAATATCATTTCATTTATTTTTTACTAATTGAGATCAAGAATTAAATTGAGTAGATATCACATTTTTAAACCTTGAAGTCTGTGAACTCGATAACTTCGAGAGAAAAAAAAGTTCACTTATCTCGTATTTCTCGGAAAACAATCCATTTTCTTAAATTACATGTAAGTTACAAATTTACAAGTAAAATGCTGGCTATTTAAAGATTATCTCAGATTTGAAATATGATATCTCGATCGCTTACAAAACAATTATTTGTATTCCCGTGCGTCAAAATATACGCAGCAAAAGGTAAAAAATATTTCGAATCATCTGGTAACTTTAAATGAGTACCACCTTATGGTCCATACTTGCTCAATTTGTCTTTGTTGGTCTTATTTGACTTCAATTTACAAATGAAAAATAAAACTTCGAATTGAAACTGCAGAACAAATAAACTTATATCAAGAGAATCCTCAAATATTTTCCTGAGAACTGGTTTCCTCAGAATTCTGATATCATGTATTGTTTTTACACAATAAATTTTCTAAGAAATTCTAAAATTCTGAAAAATGTAGGAAGAAATATTTTTTGAACGGCTAATCGGATGAAATCTTAAACATTACTTTTGAAAATAAAATAGCAAACTCTATAAAATATTTGATGAGTAGGTCTGTGACCATGTTAATTCTGCGCCGTTTGACCCCTGAAAAATTTTGGCCTATATCCCATATTCACACTTTTGTTAATATCCCCGCCCTCCTACTTAAAAACACACTTCGTTTCCTAATCAGGGCCGGGATATTTACAAGTGTGAATAAAGGATATATAGGCAAAGGGTGTGAGTTAAAGGCAGGTTATTTTTATAGGAAATTTTATAGGTAATCATGAAATAAAATGATCTATGCAAACAATTTTTCAAAATTTTCACCAGGAAACTGTTCAAAAAGCAAACCCGTTTTTGACATTGCATATCTTTTGGCTTCGAATTTCAGAAAGAAATTCAAGAATAATTTCAAGCCAAATGATAGACAAAATTTAATTTCGAAAATGCTGATTTTTGCAAAACGGAACAAAATTTTCCTCCAAAATTTTTTCCGTTCCTATCTTATGTAAAGAATCTGAATTAACTGGCGATTTCCGCGAAAAACCACTTATTCAACCGATCCAACATGATTTGTCACAGGTAATTTTGCTGTCTTTTAATATTTCAAAAACATAACATTCCTTATTTGAGTCACGTTGGAACAAAAATAAATTTTTATTTTTCAGGATCTGGAAGAAAGTCGAATTGAAGGTAAAACTTTGTCAGATTATACAGCTTCTTCGGTGGAGACCAGAACCGACATCGATGATTTTTGTGACGACATTGCTTTTAAAACCGAAGTAAATTTATCAAAAATCAGTAATAAAATAGAAACTCTATCAAGTAATCCTGTTCAAGAGGAAATAATTCAACCAATCATGCAACAACATTCTTTAGAAGCCAATCAAGTGAGTTTTTTTGCATTTTTCTGAAAATTTCAAAACCAAGATTAATTTTTGATGTTTATTACGTGGTTTTGAAAAGCTTAAGCAACTTTAAATCAGCTAAAAATGATGGAAAAATGATCGCAGAAACTTTTCTTTCAAACAAATTTTAAAATTAAACAATCTGACTCTAAAAATATTACCTAAAATTTTTTCGGATCATAGCGTCAAACTTTATAACGAGTTGATTGAAAAGCGTTTTTTCGCTTAAGGGGGTAGCGGTCGCACTCTTTTTAGGGTACTTTGGGGTGTAAAAATAGCAAAAAATTGCTAGGGAACACTCAGAAAGCATCAACTTATAAAAAAAAATCCAAAAAAAAATTCGACGTTTTTTTTTGGAAAACATTGAAACCCAGTTTTCGACCAGAAAAACTAAAAATATCAAAAAGCTGTGAGGCAGATTTTTGATCAGTGAATCTCAGGCTTTAATTTGGTGGTACTTTCGACTAAATCCGACGACTTTCATTTTCCAAGATTTCACTTCCGGTTTACTAAAATGCGATGTTCTAGAATTCAACAAAATATTTTGAAATTCTGCATCATCATAATAACAAACATATTCTCCATGTTTTCCCAAATTTATACTGCATTTTGAAATGTAACCTAGAAGGAGATAGATTTGAATAGCGAAAATCTTGAAATTAGGCGGTTTTTCGCAGTTCTAGATAAACTAGTTGGACATTTAAAAAAACCAACATCATATTACAATTATAAGTGTTTCGTGGTTCATACCAAGTTTGAGTGAAATCGTATGCGAGCTCTAGGAGGAGATAGATTTTGAAATGTTAATTAGGTGTCTAGAATTGCTGCATGGTGGTCACCGGGTCGCCAAAAATTATTCTGATTATTTTTCTTGTAGATTAAGGATAGATCTACCAAATGGCTTTTCTCAAAAGTTTCGAAGTAGTTTAGATTCTGGTAAAGTGGAGTACAAAAATACATTTTTGCGACCGCTACCCCTTAAGTCTAAGGAAAAAATATTTTTTACCCAAATCTGGAATTGAAATTTGAAATAAGCTTGTTTGAGGAAAGTGTTTTGAGTACAGTTTGCAATTTTCTAAATATGTATGCATAAAATGTATGTTTTGAAAAAACATTTTATATGTGAAAATCATGCCAGAGTGGTACTCTTATACCATATTTGCTTTGATATTGTAATAATCATCAAATAATTTCATTAAATCGAGAAAACTAACAATTTTTTCCTAAAAACGTGATTTTTTCATAAATATTTTGAACTCATTTAATAATATTTTTTGATTCTCAAGATATATACTCAATCAGACAAAAGTATTGAGTAGAACAGAGCACTTCGCAGTGAATGAGATAATCATACATTTCCTGGAGCCTACCATGAGGTAGTTTTACGTGGTTTAAATAACCTTGCTTTTCAAACGTTCAATTCTAAAATTAAAATTAAGGTTTGTGGAATATGAAATTTTTTATTTAACATTTAATTCTTGAACTTGATCACAAAGGAAAAATTGAAGGTTCATCTACTAAGAGTTTTCTGTAAACAGCGCTCAAAGTAGAGCCTCTTGAAAGAGCCTCGGTGGAACTTTTTTTTCTATGCTTCAGAGGGTTAATGGTTTTTACTAGTCTTTGCAGGAATTGACTTGGCAAAAGACAGAAATTAATACAATTTTCAATACATAGTTCTGCTTAATAAGGGCCAATGAGTGTTATCCTTTTCAAAATGTGTTCAAAGATGAGAATTTAAAATGTTATATGCATTAGTTCCAATGTGTGAGTCGAAAAAATAATTAAAATATTTTATCAAAATACATGTATCAAAAAATCTTTATCCAGAATTTTAGGATTCAATTATATTTTTAAAGAAACCCTCAGCCACTCTACCTGTGATCAAATTGGTCATTAAGCGGTTAAAAGAGTAGGCGTTTTAAAACAGCTTCATATTATAATTGGTGCCATTTCGATTTAAAACCCCTATGATTGGAAAGACTTTTTAATAAAGAGAGTTTGAGCGATTTTTATTCATTGATCTATTTTTATCCAAGAAATTCTGATTGTTTTAGAGAAAAGATAGGCAAATTTTCATATTGATTTATTTCTATTTCATCATTTACATTCAGAGGATGGAAGGAAAAACATTGGCCGATTATAAGGCTTCAATGAATGTGGTCAAAGATGAATTTCATGACGATTTTGCAGAAATTATAGAGGAAATTAGAAAAAGTCAGGAAATGTTGGACCAACTTTCTTCTGATATGGTAAAGAAACTTTAGCCGAGCATTCATAGATAAACTTTTAAATTTTAGATTCCAAAAAAATCTGATGAAATTTTCACAATCCCTGCCGAAACGAGCCAAGAAGTAAGTGTCACCTAATTAATATTTTTGATTAATGTGACAGACGTCTCAAATTATATGCTTGTTAAAAGCCATAAAAGTTTTTCTATAATTTCGAAATTAAAGAAAAAATTGCGGAAGTAAATACAAGTTTTAAAGTGGAAAATTAAAAATAATAGCGAAATTTTGCGTTCTTTATTTTGATTTGCTGAAGAGACAAAAAAAATAAACTTGGCCATTTTGACAACGTATACTACAGTTCATGTCTAAATTGAGGTAACATTGTCCTTTTTTATTTTTGGTACCAGTTGCATGCAACCACCGAATTTATTTTTGAAATTTATTTCTTAAAATTGTTAACGCCGAAACCAAAATTTAAAAAACAAATCTTGAGAAAATCGAAAAAATGGAATTTAACAAATCGAAAAAAACCTTTTTTCTAAATCGAATTTTTTTAAAAATTTTAAGTTTTTATATGATTATACGCCTGTTATTCAGCACATTTCAACTGAAAAATCAATGGATTTAAGTTCAACCACAGCTGTTAAGACCGAAAATCAAGAAGTTCTTGAAAATTTACAAAAAAATTTAAAAATGTCTGTTCTAACTTCAACTCAAGCTAAAGCTTCGAAAAAAGCTTTGCTTTCTGAAGCAAAAATTGGTACAGAATATGTCGAGTTGATCAATTACAACCCTAGCATTCAACTCATCCCAGCTGATAAATCGAAAAAAACTTACGATTTTGACGACTTTAGTGCCGATTTAAAAATAGATGACATGGCCACTAAACCAGCAATTATTGAAAATCTCCCAGAATCTTTCATTTATTACGCCCCAGCTTCAACTCCGTCGAAAGCTACTAAGTCAGTTATTCTTTCTAAAGCTTTATTTGGTGCCGGATATGAAGTTGACAATACTATTTCTGGGCTGCATTCTGATTTGAATCCGAAAATTCCCGATAAACTTTTCATTGAGCCTAAAATTGAAAGAGTATCAGCACCAGCGGATTCGGAAATAATTCCGAAAGCCATAACATTTCAAAACAATTCTGAAAATATAAATCGTCAAGAATCCCTAGAAAACTGTATGGAAACAATGAGCGAAGACATCAGGGCACTTCATAATGCTAAAATTAATACTGAACACGATGACTTAACAAATTCACGTCTCTCTGACTATACTGAGCCTTTGATAACACAAACAATCAATAAAAAGAAATGAACATCGTTTTTATATGAACATTCATCCCAAAATTAATTTTCTTCGTTAGTTTAACAATTCGAGCCATCTTTAATTTAATTTAAAAAGGGACCATGCCGGTCTCGTGCAATCATACCAGTTTTAAAGGCACCATCTTTGAAACAAGTCACTTGATCAGAATTTCAAGGAGAAATTATTGTTAAAACAATGGAAAATCATGCCTTTCCGAACTGATAAATTTGCTCATGAAAAATTTTGCAAAATTATACATGAATGTACATAAAGCAAATAGAAAATTCACATCCTATGACGTTTCATTATAAACTTTTGCTAACGTCGAGGTAGAATTTTACGAATTATAGCAAAAATTGGTCAAAAAGTACGCAATATTTCCTAAAATTTTTAAAACAAATAATAATTTCTATTATTTTCAATTATTACATTTAAAACCAAAATTGAATTTTTTACGTTCATTTTCTGGAAATTACAGAGATAATTTTGATGAAAATTAATATTTATATGAAGTGAATTCAAATATAATGATTCCGTAATAATTTTGATAATAATTACAATAATTATTTTATAAACTTTTGATAAAATTTAATGCTTCTAATCTTGAATGTAATTGTTGATAATTTTTTTGAAATTAAAAAAATAAATTTTGCACCAACAAGCCCCTTACAGTCAACACGTTATAACATAAAACTATTTTTGTCATTTTCGTAAATCATAGATATGTAGGTAAAAATGAAATTAAGACTGATTAAATTTTTAATTTTATTTGATCGATAACAGTATAAAAGTATCTTATAAAAATGGTGAATTAATAAAAAGTGGAAATAAGTAAAAATATGTAGAGTCCGGCACATTTTCATAACGTAAAAGCTTGTTTTAATTTCTTCTTAAAAATCCTTACAGCTCCCGATAGTTTTCGTAGTTCCGTCTTCACAACATTGTAAGCGTTCAGGGTGAAACATATGTCGATTGATATTTTGTCCGCAGCATTCGGTCTCAAGTGAAGGTGAATTACTTTTTGAACGTGAATCTAAGTCAGTAGCCGGAGCTGATGGTGACTTGTAGGCTCCTCTGCAGTTACTTTCACGATCGAATCCGTTTTCCATGTGAAAATCGGGAAACCAACTCGACTCAATTTTTTCAAGTTGTGTCACAAATTCTAAATCTAGTCGACATAGGTTTCCTGCACAAGATCCTTTTTTATCACCTTAAATGTATTTTAATAAATGATTGATATAAATGATATGCATTTTGTAATCAAATTCTGAGAAAGATATTAAATTAAAAGCCGGATAAATTTTCGAGTAAAAATCATGACTAAAATTTTATGCCATCAAAAAAAAATTAAAAGCATTGTATGGTTTCGATATCGGTAGATTTTAAATAAAAAGGACCCCTGAGGAAATTTTCGATTTTCAAAAAATCATATATCTTCAATAATTTTCATTTCATTTGTAACGTTACGATTTTCTACATCAAAAATGCAAAACCTTGAAAATCATAATGTCATAATTAAAATTTTGTTATGTTTCGTTTCAAAAATTATGTATCTTGCTAAGTCTCAAAACAAATTTTCAAAGATGAAATTTTAATTCTAAAGTCCCTGTTATTTCCTTTTTTTTCATATACCGTACGATTAAGCAAAAAGGAGCCTTATATTATGCCATTTGCAAAATAATGAGCTAAGCTTGTAGTTACATGTATGTGATTAAATAACAGAAGTTATTATTTGATGATTGTATTTTTGATTGCAATCAGCGAAAAAACGTTTGATGACTGAATCTGATTAAATGATTAGTGATTCGATTTTTTTTCGGAGAAATTGGTCAAAAAGTATGATGAAATAACTTCTGAACGGTTGGTGATCAAAAGTTTTAGTGAATATTTTCAAATTTAACTTTGCAAAGTATATATGATATAGTTTGCAAAGTTATATACATGTAGTCTTTATCCCTTTATCGCCCTTTTGTTACGTTTTGATCCCTGATTAGCAAACGTAGTGTATTTTGAAGTAGGAGGGATCAAAACGTGACAAAAGTGTGATAAGATATCCCCTTAGGAAGTAGATTGTTAATTCTGGTTTGGTCTAGTACATTATGTACGTTAAGTAGTACCAATGTACTAGACCAAACCAGAATTTAACAATCTACTTCCTAAGGGGATATATTTAGGCCTCCGAGCAAAAAATGAGCAACCGATAAAAAGGTCCTATGAGTTTGAAAACTTCAGATCTAGGACAGTTTTTGACGGTAAAAATTTTGGTCATAAAATTTACCGGCTCCGATCACTTGATGGCGCTGTTTGAGGTGCTCAAAAATTGTTTTTTTCGTTTTTGTCAAAAAAAACTAAATGTTCATCTTTTTTTTCAATGCTTACTTATTTTTTTGGGTAGAACGTTAAATTCTGCTCCATATTGAAATTTAAAATTCACTGTACGACATTGATCACGTTGGTGTAGCACCGGAAATGTAGGTGCCCAAAACTCGAATTATTTAAAATCGATGATTTATTGTACTCAAAAGATCGGGTAGCTGATTTTTTGCTCGGGAGGCCTAGATATATAAAATTTCCATAAAAAATCTGTCGGGTATTTTAATCAATTATTTATTCAAGCTTGGAAATGTTTTATGGCTTAAATGCGGTTTGAAGCCTCCAAGAGCTAATAAAAAGGCGACATACATTTAAAAAAATTTGGCCCTTTATTTTAATAAAAAAATACTCACCGCAGACAATATTGCCGCCTTTTCCAACTTTCCAACTGTAGGATTTGACCGATGTACATTGACTGTCAAAATCTTTTGAGAGACATTTATATGATAAAAATAATTGCCTACAAAGTCCGTCAATTTCATCAACATGTTGCCCTTTGCCAACCCAGATATCATCATTAATCTCAGCTTCTTTTGGATTACAGTAACATCCATATTTTGAAAATTTTCCAGAATCATTTTCACCGAGTGCTATAGACGAGACCATTATCGATATCATTGCTTCAAGATTTAACACAGATCCTTGGCCAACGATAGTGTGAACATCTCTGTTTGAAAATTCACTTTTTGAGGCTTGAGAAGCGTCAAATGCATCGTACTGCCAAGAAAGGATTTTGTCTTGAAGATTTATGTCTGACAGACTGTTTTCGTTTGTGTTGAGAGATCCTAGCTGAATTGCAATGTTGCTCAAATCTTCGATATCTTGTGAAACATTTTTTGAAGTGACAAAGCTGAGTAAAACTGAAATTTTCATCTTTTTTTTGTTGATTGTTTTACTATGAGACGGTTTATGATTTTATGCATAATTGACGTGTCAGAGGAGTTTTTATAGCAAATATCTGATCATGTTAACATTTCGATATTGTCAAATAAAATGCTTGTCATGTTTTTCTTCAAGATATTACACATTATTTTGTAATGGTTTTTTAGAAGCATTTTTTTGCAAGAACTAAAACGGCATACGTTTTAACTTATTAAATATTTGGAAATTTCTTATTAACAATTAAGATACTTTTTAGATTTGAGCGAGATTCAGCTTTATGAAAAACTTTTAATTAAAACATGAAATCATGGGAAAATTTCTCAATTCGATATTTTTTATAAATTCTGCTATTTTTTTTTGTTAAAACTTTTATTCAAGACGTTGAAATTTCAACAATGTTTGCACAATTACATGTTAAATACATTTTTCCAAATCAGATTGCGTAATTTCATGTCACCCATAATAAAATACAGGGTCCCTGCAGGACGGGCATATCGCCGGCCCAACATGGACGAAGTTGCCAATATCGCCAGAAAAAGCCTACGCAATTTCACAATTTTAAGCTTAATCCCTGCCAATGCTCATATCGAAGATTAAACTCCGGCCTGTTTTTTCAATAACACGTGATAACTGTGACTAGTGACCAATCAAATCACACGATTCTTCAATTTAGTTGACAATTGTTAACTTGATTTGCAGTGATCTTTGCTGAAGTCACAGTGATGACGCGTGAGTGAAAAAGCAGGCACAAGGATTATCTTCAATGTCGCCGAAAGAGCCAATAACGCCGGAATTGTGTGATCGTTTAAGGATTTAAAACAAATTACTCTCAATGCGTCATGAATAACGTCTTATTTCAAGATTTTATTTCCCAAATCTATTCTTTTAAATTTTCATTTGTTTGCGTTTGGTATAGTACGGAATTCCAAATATTTTGGTATTTTACTGTATTTGGACCAATTGTGAAACTCATTTTGAATGTTTAAAACTTTTTAAATTATGACGTCATTCCGAACGACCACGCGTTTTCATTTTAAACGAACTATTTATTTATTTCATTATATCGCCGAAAGTGCCAACATTGCCTAAAATGCCCAATATCGCCGTATTTTTTTGAAAAAAAATTTCCGGCGATATTTGGCATCCCTCTTTATGAACGTGACATCCTGTATTATACTCATATTATGAGATACAGTATCTCCTCATATTTTTAATTTTGAATTCTTATTTTTGGAATTAGCCAAAAACTTTTCGATGTCAGTGTCATCATGAGTCATGATTCATGACACATTATTATTTAAATCAGCCTCAAAACTTTCAAATCCCAGTGACATTATGTCATGTAAAATTGAAATAAGCTAAAAAATGTATGATTGCGACCAATCACTATCAAGGCTATGAATCATAGAATTATTAATATCAAGGATGATTCATAGCCGAAAAACTGAATATTTGTAACCAAAAAAGTTTCGTAGCCAAAAACTATCCAACCTTTCCATTATGCTGCCACCAAGTGACCTTATTACAAATTTGTTAAAAATTTAATTTTCTTTGTTTATTTTCGTTCGCCAAGTCTACTCAATTACTCATATCGGGTGACAAACAAAAATTGACCCAAAAAAAATTGACACAAAAATAATAAAAAAGAGAGAGAAAAGCGCTAAAACAGCCCTAAACGAACCGGAAAAAAACTGGAAAATGTCATTTTTCGCGGACAATATTATAGAGAGTAGCGATTTGAGCAATATCGAAATTTTAGATGACGACGAGATAGAAATCCTGTGGAATGATTTGAATTTTGGTCTCGAATCATGCGATTTTGAGATGGCTGGAAACCTTATGAAACCAGAAAATTTAAGGTCTATTTTCAAGCTTCGTTCCGAGATGATAGAGAGAAATTTATTCGAGAAAATAGACATTTCTGAATTTATGACAGAGCTTTTTCAACGACAACCTACGCACTTTTCTTTAAAAAACTCCTCAAAGCCAGAAAGTGACCATTCTGACGGAGAACCGAGTCTGAAACGCGTTAATTTAGACGCTGAAGAAAACCAGAAGAAATTTGAGTGTGAAATTTGTCGTGAAAAATTTACTTCAAAACAGTCGTTGAACTATCATAAGGATGTGGAACATTTTGGAATTCGGTACAAATGTCTAGAATGTGAAAAAGTTTTTCGAAATAAGCAAAATGCCCTGAAACACATAAGTATTTTTCATCCTGATAATAATGTGCAATTTGAAAAGTTTGTACAAACATCCGAATTTGAACCCCCGCTCACGATCCCGAAAAACCGAGAATTTCAAATTGCCATTTCAGAAGTTAGAAGAATTTTACCCAAAGAAACCAGCCTGGATAATCCAATGTCTCAAGATTTTGAGCCAAAAATGAACATAATACAATTAGACTATGAATCGGCAAAAAATTCAGTTCAATGTGAACGTTGCGAGCAAAAATTTGCGTCAACGCAAGCGCTCAGATTAGGGTGGCCACGAAATACAGGGGGGGGGCGGCCGGAGGCCCAATATCGCCAAAAAATTTTGGCTTAAAAATTTCGGTGATATCTGGCACTTTCGGCGATATCGGGACAGAAATACAATTTTCAGTTCAAAAATGTGAAAGGCGTGGGCGTTCATAATGACGTCATCATTGGAAAAGTTTTTCAATTTTATGAAGTGTTTCACAATAGGTTCAAATGAAATACCAAAATATGTTAAATTAAATTACTGCACCAAAACCCAATTCAAGCAAAAATTCGAAAATTAGATTTGGAAAATTCAATCTTAAAATATGACGTCATTCATGACGCACTCACAGTGATTTATAATTAATAACCTCAAACTCCCGCGCGAATTCGGCGATAGTGGCTCTATCGGCGATATGGGCACTAAAACGATTTAAGCTAACAATCATAAAATTGCGTAGATTTTTTCAGCGATATTGGCAAATTTGGCGATATTAGGCCGGCGATATGGGGCCTCCCCTTGTAATAACAGAAACTTTTGAAACTATACCAATTATGATTCGATTCCTAGACAGATTTGAATTGGATTTGTTTCATTTTTTAAAGTCCAAGGTACCCAATTTTTATTATCCATTTTTGGCAATTTTATAATGAGTCAAGGGTTAAATGTAAATAAGCTAAAATGTGAAGAGCGGAAATTCACATCATAATTATTAACAAATTACAGTATTTAAAAAAAATAAGGTTCCATCTAATAGAGAATTTTATTAAGTGCAATGTCATCTTATTTTATATGCATTTGGAACTAATTGCATCTTTAATTTTTGAATTTTTTTACATTTAACCATTGACCTTTTTATGATATGACGATTTTTCATTTTACATACAATCTATTTGACTAACAACAAATCAATTTGACATTTAAGAATTTCGCGGAAATTTAGACCTTAAATCAATCAAAAATCAAGGTTAATTCCCGGGTAATCATAGAGGTGAACTCTGAGAAATTTTTTGTTGTATCTTAAAATCATGAAAAATAAAATCCATGACTTGAACTTAGCCATTATCGTTTAAATATCTAAAACCATTCATTTGAAATAATTTTATTATTTGAGCACCTTAAATTTCACGCTGAATTCGAAAAAATATGTGGTTTTTGACCACCTTAAACAGCTTTCAAGTTGTCGGAGCAAAAACTTTTTTTAACAAAATGTTCAATGCCAAAACTTCCACAGGTCCTTATTTTGCAGAATTATAGGACGTTTTTAACGAGTAATAACTCGCTCGAAAAAGTCGTGGCCACCCTGGCTAAGATATCATAGAGACGTCACACATCTTGGAATTCGGTACAAATGCTCAATTTGCGAAAAAATGTATAATAACCGACAAAACACCGCCAAGCACATTACACATTTCCACCCAAATGTCCTATTCCATGATATTCATTCAAAAATAATTAAATTCAAACTCGATGTTTTTACAGCTCCTGTAGAACCCCAAAACTCTGATATGATCAACAACAGCGAAGAAAATTCCAGCTTTTTTATTCAGAATACAGACGAATCTTTCATCTCGGTTAAGGGGGTGGTTTTTGCAAATTTGAATTTTTCAAACGTCTCTCAAGAACAAAGTAAAAAGAACAAAAGAAAGGTTTTTATATTTAGTATAAATTGTGATATTTATTCAATTTTTTGGAAATATTCTTGATCAGAATTTCAAATTTTGGTATCAGTAGGCTACTAATAATGTTTTTGAAGTGAACTTTTAATTGTTTAGTACAACGAAAAGCTAGAGCTAAAAAGGAAAACTCATTCGTTCTACCGACAAAATTAACCCATACAGCGTGAGTCTTTTTGAATTCTCGTCTTTTTTACCCAGACGGCTAGACAGCCAAAATTGGGTATACTTTGCTATAGATTTTGGCTGTCTGGGTAAAAAAGCGGAGAATTCGCAAAAATTCAAAATCTTCTCCTGAGAAAAGTTTCGATAAATTAATGAATAGTATTCTAAAAAAACCAGAAACATCTCCAATGGGATGAAAGCGAACATAACTTTTCTATTTTTAATTTTGAAATATTTTTATATATGCTCTGCAGTGACGTCAATCGGATAATAATTTTCAATGTGTAGAATGTCAAGTAAAATCTATTTTTTCGATTCTGTGCCGAGTCATTAATTTCTTTACTTTATTTTGTTCTTGAAAAGGGTTCGAAAAAGTCAAATTTGCGTCGACCACCCCCTTAAGGTTGGACAGCCTGATCATAGAGATAAATTTGTATCTGTTAATTTTGCAGAGTACGCACTTGACCCTGATGTCGAGGAAAATCGACCGAACGAGTTAATTTGCTGCGGGACTGTCTATCGTAATAAATATGCTCTAAGACAACATTTTGCAAAAGTACACGAAGGCCTCAGGTTCAAATGTACAGAATGTGGAAAATTGTTTAAGGAAAAGCGACGATGCAAAGGACATATCCTTAATTTTCACAAGGGAAAAGAGATCAAACTTGAAAGGATTTCAGTTGATGTCTCTGTATAAAAATTGAAGAGAAAGACTTTGGGTAACTTTCAAATAAGAATCTCTAAATTGTTTTTCACCATTTAAATAAAATTATTTTTGACTCAATGGGATCCGAGCATTTTTGTAGAATCTTTCGTTGGAACCAATCACCTACCGTTATTTCTTAAATTACTAAAATTTTTTCCATAGATGCATATTTTGTCAAAATTGATTAATGCATCGCACAGTTTAGTAATTTTGTCACTAAACTGGTAATAACCGGTCATGTAGGGCCCAATCCAAAGCTAACGCTAAAATTTAATTATTCATCCGATTTTCTAGAGAATACTATCAATGATAGTCTATCATTCGATCCCATTTAAAATTCTCTGTATTTTTGAATCACCAAGGTTAAGCGTATGTAAGCTCTGAAAGCGACTTTATCAGATTTAATACAACGTTCCATTTTTGGTTTCCACGCTACTTGGAACTCAGGCGGTATAATTCCATTTTTTATTTGGTTTTCTGAGGTTGTGCAAAATTCCGTTTTTAATTATCTTGAAAATTGGCTCATATCGGAGACTCCCTTTTTTGGCGATTCTTATTTGAAATTTACCTTGGTAAAAAGACACTGATTCATCGATTTTGGACAGAAAGGTCACAAATCGTTTTAAAAAATGGTTGAGTTAATATACTGTTAAAATACCACTGATGATGACAACTTTATTGGTCAAATATAAATTTTAATAAAGATTCATCGAAAAAATAATAAATAGTTGTGAAAACATTGATAATTCAGGCGGCAATAAAAAGTCACTTCCATAATCGTAAACAGTTTTAAACCGTGGTTAAGGGGTACTGGTCGCTGGCTTTATAAGGTCTCAAGGGCATTATAAATGCTTTAAATTGATTGTGGGAGGTTTTAAAATGCACTATAAAACAAATAAAAAAAGAAATTTTCACGTTTTTTCGATTTTTTCTAAGTATTTTTTCAAAATTAACTTGAAAAATAATTAACGTTTCTTTGAATTTAACTACCAAAACTTCAAAATATCACCTTGACGTAAGCCAACTTTCTGAGCAGTGTTTCTCAGGCTTTCTTTTGAGCCTATTTTCGAAAAATCGAAGCACATTTTTTTCGGAAATTATTTCACGTGACCTTGAAAAATTCATATTTCGAAGATGCGATTGAGTTTTCAAACAAAATTTCCCACAGAACTATCTTTTTGTTTAGTGGTAACTTTTGCAAAAATTTGACCGGATTTCAAATTATAACCAAGGAGGAGATAGATTTTCCGACGACAAATAAACCGCCGTTTTTGGACATTTGTCGTNCTGTATTAGTTTTGATGCACACATGTGCAAAGTTCAGGTACCACAAAATTGTGACCATTCCCAATCTAAAAAATATTTTTGGATTTTTTTTCGACATTTTTAATTTTTTTTTTGATCGGTCCGCTAGAATTGAATTGCAGGCTACTTGTCCAAGTAAAATTAACTCGTAGACTTTAGACATGAATCTGTACCCAGACTCGATTTCCGGCAACTAGTGACCATTCTATAGATCGAGCCATATAAGCAAAGTTCCATTTCAACATACATTTTTCAATAGCTTAAAATAATATCTCAGCCAATTGCAATAAAATTAAAATAAAAAATTCCGATGAACAAAAAGGCATTTAATGGGGATGAGAAAAAAAAATCGCGAAAAATGTACCCAGTGACGGGCAACAGTGCATAAACATACGAATTTAAACGTTATTTATTTTTTGACTACTGTTAAGTTAACTTCAAAGGGTTTCTCTTAGTTCCATTTAACAATTATTATATGTTTTCATCAAAATTCTCTCGTAAATTGACTCTGAAATATTGTTTAATATCATTTTGTTGTTCTAAAACCAGAGACGAAGTCACGCCTACGCGTAACTCGCCTACTCGCCTAAACCTTTCATTCATTCTTAAGTAATTAATTTTCGGAAGTTTTGCCTTCTAGAGGTGCTCTATTCTAACCGGAGGCCAATTTTCACAAATAATACAAACAGAAATCTTGAAATTAAAAAAAACCCAACGGTAATTATTCATTTTCTCACCTTCTCTCTCGCCTACGCATTCTTATGTTATCAGCATTCGAAAGCTATGACTTCTGGAGATGCTCTATTTAAACCGGAGGCCATACTTAGAAATTCTTAGAAATTCGTTACGATTCTTTTTAAGGGGTCTTCCGCATGATTTGAGTACTTTTGAGAAAAAATTTTTAGTATCAATTTACAGTAATTTGAAAAAGTACTCAAATTACGTCAAAAAAATTCCAGGGTCAACTTCAAACGTTTTTTAAGACTTTTTCTCATTACAGGAAAGTCTGAATAAAATCCACGTGACGAAATAATCACAAAATAAGTTTAAAATATGTCATAAATAATCCTTATTTCTTGAAAAATAAGATCACGTGACGTGTTTGGAAAATATTATTATGTTCAAAACTCTTTAAATTAGGTTGTATTAGTCCTCAAAACTTTTCGGCGTAATTTGAGTACTATTTGGGTACTTGGGCCAAAACCTCATTTCTTAATTTGAAGGTCACGGTGAGTTGTTTTCGGACTTGAGTGTAATCTAAAAAAGTCTTAAAAAACTTCTAAGGTACCACTTCACTTTTTCAAAAAATTGATTTAAGCAATTTTTCGAAAAAAACAGTACTACTTTTACCAACTTATTCCTTAATATACGCGTCACGTGATCATTTTGGGGCTATAGTGTAATGGGAAAAAAAGTCTTAGAATTTTTTTTTTGATCACGATGAAAGGTTTAATTTTGTGATTTTAAAAAATTTTTGCAAAAAATAAGTACTGTAAATTAACAGTCTGTAATACAGTAAAAATTTTCAATAAAATAACGCACAAACGTCATTTTGTCTTAAAGTTTATCGATAACTTTATAACTGGTCTTGTCATAATGTTTAAGCGTCGTAAAATGCGATTTAATGGTGAAATGGTCACTACTTGCCGGAAATCGAGTCTACGAGTTAAGAGCTAGCGTGAGAAATATGCCAAAACTTTTTTGTAAGCATACACTCTTAGATACATATTATGTATTACAATAAAGGAAGACATAAACCAAAACTGAAAATATTCTCCTAGGTTTATTTCTAAAGTAACTGAAACCTTTGATACAGGGGGGCAATATTGCCGGCCCAATAATTGCTGATATTGCCGAATTTATACCTACGCAAAATGACCATTTTTAGCTAAAATAATTCCTGTTATATATTCTCAATGAAACCTGACTAGAACAAAATCATCTAGGTACGAGTGCGTATGTAGCATAGTCTAAATGGGCCGGGGTATGTAACCCCAACCATGACAGCAGCTATTAAATATCTCAGGGGAAAGACTTAGTTGTCACAAAGTTTAAATCAGGTAGTATGCCTGCTCAAAAATGAGCAGTTTTAAGGGGGTTTCAGTCGCTAGATATTTTTTCATTTGAGGTTAATTGTAGAAAAGTCCAGTTAAAAATTGATAACGACGCGACAAAAAATATTAAGGGGATAACACAAAATATGAGCATATAATTGACCAAAATTTTCTGAGTTTTAAAAGGGGCTTCCATCGTCAGAATTGTTTTTTAAATATAAAAGCCAATAGATCGAGTTTAAGGCGAAGAAGAAATGGAACTGCTGCCTGCTTTTTCGTCGGATTTATGAGCGTGCGTGGATCGCCGATATCTTTGGCCGAGAACGGAGGGATCATCTGGTAATCAAAACATTAAATCAATATATAAAGGAACAAATAAGTTGACCCCCAAGTGTCAACGGTAAAAAACAATGCAAAACTGTTTGGTCAGGAAACAAAATAGGGTTGGGGTGAGAATATTAGGGTTCCGTAGAACCCTATTCTGCTTGCACCAACCCTAGTTTTTTTTTTACAAAAGTTTTGCATGCCCAAGTGTACACAATAGTTTTTTATGAACACAAAATACGATCCTATCTTGAAAAAGCTTAAAATTAGGGTTAGATAAACTCGTGTCCAGTGTACACGTATAAAAACGACGCAAAGCTGTTTCTGGAAAAGGCTAGGGTTAAAAAATAGGGTTGTGTTCCGCAGGAAAGTTTTTCCATACCACGAGTGTACACAATACACATGTTGAAGCCCCGCAGGGCCTGCCGGGAGGCAATACTTTTAAAAATAGTATTCAATCATGAAATTAAATTTGCAATAAAATTATAGCCTGACAGTCCCCGGCAGGGCCCGCCGGGAACCAACACATTATTATTTAATGGTGAAATTGAATTGCCAATAAAAATGAAGTACGTCAGCGCCCCTGGCAGGGCCCGCCGGGGGACAATACTTTTTTAAAATTATCATTAAATGATGAAATTAAATTGCTTAAGAAAATTACCCTTGAGTTAATATTTATATGATCGTAGGATTTTAGATGTGATTTTTTGGATAGCCGTGATAAAACCTAAATTTTTAATTCCTGCATAAAGATACAAAAACGCTCTTGAAAATTCGATACATTCGCTGATTTTAAAATTCGATCGAATACGAAAAAAGATTTTGAAATTCGATTTCGTGAGATTCGACATTTTTTGGAAAATCATTTGCTGATTTTTAAATTTAAATTCTTTCTTGATTTTAAGACATTTCTTAAAAAAATCCCTCGAATTCTTGAAAGTATTTTAACCGAAGTATTCTACAAATTTGTTGCTAAACTTTCATAAAATAGCTGAAAAACTTAATTTTCGGAAAATCACCAAAGGATGGAAAACGTTGTCCGATCCAAATGCAAAAATTAAAATTTTGGTTTTATCATGGTTTAAAATTATTAGTTTGCCAAATAATCACGACTAAAATCCTACGACCTAAATTGTGAATGACCTGGTTTTTTTTAAAAATGATTTGATTATCTTCCGATTTGTTGGTGGATTTACCTGATAATTCAAATCATACTTTTTAAAGACCACTAAACTCTTTAAGACAAGCGAGATGATCTCTTTTAATAAAACTATTTATAACCATAAGACACATTCAAGTCCCGTTTCCTAAATTTTCTTAAAAAGTCAGACATTTCATACTTAATTTCTTAAGGCATTATTTTTAAACAGTGAAATCATAAATTACTGATAAAAAAACGCGGAAATATTCCGGTATAATGCCTCTTTTGCGGCCTCTATAGTGCCACCGATTTATGCCTCTGGCGAAGTTTGCCCTCATAAAAGTAGGTTAAAATCTTTAATAACTGTTTTGCGCGAATTGATTGGAGTTGATCGGAAATAGAATTTTACGTATTTGTAAAACTCGTATTTTTTGAAATATAGCCGATTTGTTCTTGTTTTAAACGTTTTTAACGATGATTTTCGATTACGAGACGACCAGAGAAAAAAGAAGATTTGGACTGCGAATACACCAAGGCCCGATATATTTGAAAATTAAATAAGGCATTTTATTTCTTTTTTATTTGACAACGAAACCCCGAAATGATAATTTTTGGTCATAATGAAATGGGTCGCATCTAAGAATTACTATCTACCCTTTTTTATCTTGTTTTTCTTAAAAATTTTGAGATAAAAATGTTTTTATTGTAAAAAAAACGTTTTTTTGATCCAGTTTTCAGAGCTTTTATTGGTGAAAAGTTAATTTCTCGATTTTTTTTTCATGAAAATTCCGAGATTAAAATTTTATTTTCTGTAAAAAATCGGTTTTATAGATCAATTTGATACAAAATGTTTGCGAGAGAAACATAACATTTATCCGTTAATTATGTAAAAAAATTGGTCGCTATTAACAGAGGGTAAGGATAATACCAGCGAAATAAAATCTGAAATTGGAAGTTAAGTTTTTCTTTTTCACGGATTCGTTAGTCGCGCGCGTCACCTAGGCGCGTGCGATACTTTTTTTTTGGTTGCGTTGTGGTTGGGGTTTCATACCCCCGCCGATTTTCCGACGACAAATGTCCAAAAACGGCGGTTTATTTGTCGTCGGAAAATCTAAATTGATACTATAAAACCGATTTTTTACAGAAAATAGTTTTAAGTTTTAATCTCGGAATTTTCATGAAAAAAAATCGAGAAATTAACTTTCACCAATAAAAGCTCTGAAAACTGGATCAAAAAACGTTTTTTTACAATAAAAACATTTTTATCTCAAAATTTTTAAGAAAACAAGATAAAAAAGGGTAGATAGTAATTCTTAGATGCGACCCATTCATTATGACCAAAAATTATCATTTTCGGGGTTTCGTTGTCAAATAAAAAAGAAATAAAATGCCTTATTTAATTTTCAAATATATCGGGCCTTGGTGTATTCGCAGTCCAAATCTTCTTTTTTCTCTGGTCGTCTCGTAATCGAAAATCATCGTTAAAAACGTTTAAAACAAGAACAAATCGGCTATATTTCAAAAAAATAGAGTTTTTACAAATAGTAAATTCTATTTCCGATCACTCCAATCAAATTCGCGCAAAACAGTATTAAAGATTTAACCTACTTTTATGAGGGCAAACTTCGCCAGAGGCATAAATCGGTGGCACTATAGAGGCCGCAAAAGAGGCATTATACCGGAATATTTCGCGTTTTTTTATCAGTAATTTTATGATTTACACTGTTTAAAAATAATGCTTAAGAAATTAGTATTGAAATGTCTGACTTTTTAAGAAAATTTAGGAAACGGGACTTGAATGTGTCTTATGGTTATAAATAGTTTTATTAAAAGAGATCATCTGCTTGTCTTAAAGAGTTTAGTGGTTTTTAAAAAGTATGATTTGAATTTATCAAGGTAAATCCACCAACAAATCGTCGAAATAATCAAATCATTTTAAAAAAAACCAAGGTCATTCACAATTTAGGTCGTAGGATTTTAGTCGTGATTATTTGGCAAAACTAATAATTTTAAACCATGATAAAACCAAAATTTTAATTTTTCATTTGGATCGGACAACGTTTCCCATTTTTGGTGATTTTCACGAAAATTAAGTTTTTCAGCTATTTTATAAAAGTTTAGCAACAAATTTGTAGAATACTTCGGTTAAAATACTTTCAAGAATTCGAGGGATTTTTTGAGAAAATGTCTTAAAATAAAGAAAGAATTTAAAATTTAAAAATCAGCAAATGATTTTCCAAAAATGTCGAATCTCACGAAATCGAATTTCAAAATCTTTCTTCGTATTCGATCGAAATTTAAAAATCAGCGAATGTATCGAATTTTCAAGAGCGTTTTTGTATCTTTATGCAGGAATTAAAAATTTAGGTTTTATCACGGCTATCCCAAAAAATCACATCTAAAATCCTACGATCTATATAAATATTAAACTCAAGGGTAATTTTCTTAAGCAATTTAATTTCATCATTGAATGATAATTTTAAAAAAGTATTGTCCCCCGGCGGGCCCTGCCAGGGGCGCTGACGTACTTCATTTTTATTGGCAATTCAATTTCACCATTAAATAATAATGTGTTGCTTCCCGGCGGGCCCTGCCGGGGACTGTCAGGCTATTAATTTTATTGCAAATTTAATTTCATGATTGAATACTATTTTTAAAAGTATTGCCTCCCGGCAGGCCCTGCCGGGGGCTTCAACATGTTTATTGTGTACACTCGTGGTATGGAAAAACTTTCCTGCGGAACACAACCCTATTTTTTAACCCTAGCCTTTTCCAAGAAACAGCTTTGCGTCGTTTTATACCGTGTACACTGGACACGAGTTTATCTAACCCTAATTTTAAGCTTTTCAAGATAGGATCGTATTTTGTGTTCATAAAAACTATTGTGGTGTACCTGGGCATGGCAAAACCTTTTGTAAAAAAAAACTAGGGTTGGTGCAAGCACGAATAGGGTTCCTCG
>SCLH01063417.1:0-13341 GCA_004367855.1 Oikopleura vanhoeffeni
GAAACGTTATATAAAATTAGCATGTTTCATCAGAAAATCATCATGATTTATAAATGTGTTTCAAAACTAGAGTACCCGAACCGATTGTTCAATAAATAAAAACGGAATTCTATAAATTTAATTGAGATTATGCCTCCCTATGTACCTACAAAGGAAAAAGTAAAATTTCCACATTGAGTTTTAAGTTCAACGTCGCGCCGCCCATACGGCAGTGTGCAGTCCATATCGACTTGAACTGGTTTTTTTGGGAATACAGGTAGTACTTTATTTTGCATAAAATCTCAAGTCTTTATATCGCTGCCTTCTATCACCATCAGCTATTATCACCAAAACATATTTTAGGCTCTACATCTACAGAAGAGGGGATGAGAAAACATTTAAGACTTTTCTTCATTACGATAGTCCGAATCTGCTCTGGAACGTACAATACAACGTTTGTTATTATTGGAATACGGGCATAAAAAATTAAATGGGTTTACCGAGTCTTCCCAGATTCTTGACTTGTCCTTCGCCGCTGATTGGCAACGAATCACGCTTATACTTCAGTCTTGAATACCCTCTTATTGTTTTCATTGTTCAAATAATATAATTTTATTTCGAAAATTTGAACGATTTTTCCTGATTAATCATAGCAAGATAAATTTTTCTTAATTTTCACACCGAAGACTTAATGCCCTGGGTAGATTCCTCGATTGAAACCCATAGATAAATGGCATTTAATAATATGCTCCAACAGAGCTGAAGGGCGGCTGGCCATTTTTATCTTGGGTTCTTACCGAGTTAACTAAGAGGAGTCTAATTTTTTTTGCCTCACACATTTCGTTACAAACTTCGGCTATTCTCTAAGGAGAATTTCAAAAAATTTTAATAAATAGTTTTATGAAAAATTCCTCTCTGGAAACAATGATTAACAGAAGACGATTTGAAATCAAGAAAATTTCAAACGGAAAAAAATGGGTATACGATGTTTTATATCTATCGTGTAGAGAATTGTTTTCTTGGTCATTTTAAGGACGTAGGATTTTTTGGGTTTTGAATTTTTTGAAAACAAAAAGCTGTTTAAGGGTTCCGGTTCTACATTTTCTGCAGTTATGATGCCATAAAAAATGCACCAAATCATCGTTAATGTTTTAAAAGCACAAACAACCAAAATAAAAACAAAACAAATTTTGAAATTTTGAATTTTTTTCTGAGTATTTTTTCCAAAATTAAGGTCGAATTTCAAAATTAAGTCGAAAATAACGTTTGTTTCAATTAGACCCTAAAACTTCAAAATTTCGGCTTGACACAGCCAATTCTCTTCAGTGGTTCCATAGCTTTCTTTTGAGCCTACTTTCGGAAAAAATCGAAGCACATTTTTTCTCGAAATTTTTTCAACGTGACCTTGAAAAATTCATATTTTGGGTTTGGGTCGAAATTGCAAAGAAAACGCCACTGTAAAGTTTTTCTATTTTGTTTGGAACTAGCTTTTCAAAATTTTGAGCTAATTGCAAATTTAACCTGGGAGGAGATGATTTTTTCGAGGAGAAATGTCCAAAAAACGGTGGTTTTTTGCATGTTATTCTGAAAAAATATAGCACTTAATACGACGAAAACGCAACGTAAGTTTTGAATAGTAATTATACAGCTTAGGGTTAAATTTGGGTTTATTTCAAATAAGAACTGGGAGAGATAGATTCTCCGTTTTGGCTTAGGTCCTCTTGTGTCGCTTATGTGTTGAAGGAGTGTGGTTCATACAAAAAAGCTTTGCATATTTTTTTTGCAAGTGAAGGCTTAGTTCTACAAATTGCTAATTCTGAATTATTTCCTTGACACTCTGTTTGGCTGATATTTCATCGAGAATATGTCAAATTAGGGACCGGGTTACCCTTAAATGTCTGCGGAAAAGTGACCTTTTAGTCCGCGGTTCTCACGGGAGTTAATTAACGGTTATCAGAAATAAAATAGCTGGACTCGAACAGCGAAGGTTTTCAACAGAGGGTTATGTATGCACCAGCTGGTCAAAATTGACCGGTAAAGTATAACCTATCGTCCGGAAGTAATATTTCAATAATATCACATGTACCAAAAGAGCGCAATTATCGGTTTCTGAACGGTATTATGAACTAGAGGTCATAAGTGCCGCAAGATGGCGCAGAGGGAATTTATATCGGTTTTCAACTCAGGATATAAAGGCCCCGCTTGGCACCTGCGGTCACTTATGACCTTTAGTTCATAATTACCGTTTCCAGAAAACCGATAATGCGCATTTTGGTACATGTGAATTATTGAACTATCACTTCTGGAACAAGTACGTATACTTACCGGTCAATTTTGACGCTCGTGCATACGACTGATAACGTTGCAAAAAATATCCTCTGTAGAAACCTCGCTGTGGAGTCAGCTTATTTTATTTCTGATACCGTATTTTTAAGTCCCGTGAGACCCGCGACTAAAAAAAGGTCACTTTCGCACCCTTTAAACAGGTTAAAAAAACTAAAACCAAAAAATCCTACGTCTAAAATGACCAGAAAGAAATTAATACAGATAGTATAAAACATCGATACCATTTTTCACTTTTGAAATTCTTTTTTAAATCGTCAGGAACGCGAATTCTCTGAGAAAATTGTGTTTATTTGACAATTAGATTTGAAACTAAAACAAATGAACTTGAGAATCTTAATTAAATAAAATTATTTCAGTGTTTCAATTGTATTCGCTCTGAAGCGTGGAATCGCTCGACTGTTTTCGCAGTTCAGTGTAAAATCTTATTTCTGAAAAAATAAGAATACCACCCATATATCCTAGTCAAGTGTTTACATGTCAAAATTACCTGAAGGGGCAGTTAAAAACGGCGGAGTCAACAATAGGGTGTCCGAGATCAGAACTGATTTTCTCGAATTAACCCCATAAATCCCAAATTACCTACAGTCAATTTTTGATTTAAGGGGGTTGTATAGGCAGTCCATATCCCTTTATGACCTTTTTGAGGAATCTAAGAGATGTGGGTTGAGGGAGCCAATCCTAACACTTCTAAGACCCCTTCTACCACTTCATGAGGCCGCTTTCTCTTCTTTTCAGCCCACATCTGTTAAGATTACTCAAAAGGTTCAAAAGGGGATATCTATGGTGAACTGGAAGTGCTGTTCAACTTAATTTCACGATTTCTGATTTCACGTGCCGTTTATGTTATATGAATTTTAAAAATTGATGAAAAAAATCAAAATTATTCCAAAAAAATATTTGAATTGTTTTTTAAGGTATCCCTGCTCCTAATTTGACATTATTCTCGATGAAGATTATCAAACAGGGCCTTAGGATATATTCAGATTTGCCACTTTTGTAGAACTAGCTTTCAACTTTGCGAAAAAAATATGCCAAACTTTTTTGTATGACCACACTCCTTCACACATAAGCGGCACAAGAGCACCTAAGCAAACGGAAAATCTATCTCCTCCCAGGTTTTATTTTTGAAATAACTCAAAATGTTTAACATAACCTGTATAATTAGTATACAAAACTTTGTACGTGAGCTTTGTCCGATTAAGTGCCTATATTTATTTAGAAATACGTAAAAAACCGGTCCAATAATACCGGTTTTTGGACTTTTTCTCGGAAAATCTATCTCCTCCTAGGTTAATTTCAAAATTTACTCAAATTTTGCAAAAGCTAGCTGTCAACAAACAGAAACTTTGTTAGGTGGGGTTTTTTGTCAAATTTCGGCCCCAATACAAAAATATGAATTTTTCAAGGTCACGTGAAAAAATTCCGAAAAAATGTGCTTCGATTTTTTCGAAAGTGGCTCAAAAAGAAGCTGGGAAACACTGAAAAGAAAGTTGCGCTTACATCAACCATATTTTGAAGTTTTAGTGGTCAAATTGACACAATCATTTTTTGAACATAATTCTTGAGAAAAAATACTTAGAAAAAAATCGAAAAAACGCAAAATTTTCGAAATTTTTTTTTGTCCATTTGGGTTGTTTTATGCGTTCATAATAAACAATTGATTTGGTGCATTTTAGACATAAATAACTGCCAGAAAATGTGTAGGAGCAGGGATTACCTTTATACTGCATTTTGTATCTATTACCAGCTCGGACTCTGACGCGCTTAAATTATAAAAGTTGCCAGTTATCGCATTAACTTCATATTTAAAAGGCTCTAGCTCTTTCACCCAATTTCCTGATCTCTAGTGCTAAAATGATTTCTCTATCATGATTACTTCTTGAGATAAAGCAACTCGGTCCGTTCGAATTTCGCACATGAAACATGTTTAGATGAGTTTTGAAAAGTTGAGAAATCTTTCCGAAAAAAATAAACGCCTTTCACCAGATATAATTTTTATTATTTTTGTGTCCAAAAATCAAGGATTTCATTCATAGATTCGAAAAAATTTCTTTATTTTGATTTTCTCACATTAAATATTTTCGATTTTTTCTGCGTTAAAGATCAATTCATCCAGAAATAAAAAAAATTTAGTGCTTTTTATAAGATACAAATGCATAAATGAAGCCTTTATTTTGAGAAACAACTGATAAATTGATACTATTGCAGTAGGTTTGACTTATTTACTTCTTTGAATTTGAGCGCTTCAAAACCAAATTGTATTAATTTGAATCAAACAGAAAGCAAACCAATATAAGTTTGGTGACATTTGAAAGTATAATAAGGACAATTAATGATACAGTTAATGGTACAAAATAAAAAAAGGTTTTTTAGTGTTTTAAAGAATAAAAACGTGAAAACGGGAACCTATTTTTGTTAACTCGTTTACTGCTGATTTGTATCACCTGGAAGAGCAAAAACGTTCTCGGCGGGATTATTGTACCACATCCGGCACAGTAAAATATCCTTAAAGTTGCGCCTGCCTGTTAATTAATTCGAAGAATTCGATCAATTCTTTAAATTAATTAAGAAAAATGATTCGCAAATTTTCTTTCTGTTTGATTTGTTTTCTCGCGCGATACAAATCAAGAACTCTTGCCGCTTTGATTAGCAGTCGCAAGTATTGCGATGAAGTTTTCGGAATCAAAATTTCCCAGGCGGTATTTTATATTGATATGTAAAACTAAAATCATCACCGTTTTTCTTTAAATTATCAATACGACAGATTTTACGTTTTGAAAGTAAATCGAGTAGAAAATACAGTTTTTCGTAAACATGAAAAACGTTTTTAATTATTTTATCTGCGAAAGATTGTTTGAATTCAAAATGAGTCTAGTATGTGACCATAACTACCAGGAAGCAAAAATATGATTTTTCAAAAAGCTGGTAATAAATTACCACCATCTGAGTTGGTCGCTTGTTAGAATTCACTGAGCATACCCGTTAAGTTCTAAAATGAAAAAATTGTTTTTTGCTCTTGCGTCGAAGAACGGTGAATAATTTGGCCGCATAGTTGATAATTCCTGTTTTTCAGAAACATGATAGTTGCCAAGATCTTTTGATACTACTGAATTTGATACGTGACTTGAGGCTCAAAAAATAATTGATCCTGGGAGTTAACCAGGAAATTTCAATGTCCGGGCGTACCATTTTTTCTAACATTGGCCTCGAAAATGTTCTGTATGCATAAAAAAAATGAATAATAAATACAACGAAAAAAAAATACGACTTTTAGTGGCAAAAATGACCAAAAACGACACTTTTCGTATTTTTGAACACTTTGAGGGTGAAAATGGAAAAAAAAACGACGGATACCAGTTTTTTTTGTTGATAAAAACCATTACATTATCTGTGAGAAAATCAAATTGTTTGAATTAAGGGCCTTAAAAAAATACAACTTTCAAAAAAAATTTTGCTCGCGGTTAACTCAATTTAACCGGTTGCGTCGAACATGCTATGAAAAAAGTTAAAAGTTAAAATGTGTTCCAGAGATTACGAACTACTATTCCGTGGAGAATTTTATAAGATTTATGAATAATAAAAAGTTATAGCTCGAAAAAAGCCTTTCCAGCCTATACAACCCCCTTAAGTTTTTTCTTAGTTTTGACCACGAGGTGACAAAAAATAAAATTCACGGGTTGAAGCTCTTTACCGCCAAACTTCACTGGTTCCTCAAGCTGTAAATTCGTTCACATTAAAAATGGTCCTTTTTGAATTTTACAGTACAGTACGTGTAAGTTTTCTGTTCGAGAAAACCATGAGAAAGCTGCCGAGATTTAGCCAATGAGCGCGCCTAAAAATAATTTTGCCAATTATGTGTGAGTCCCCTCTATTTTATTGAGATTGTTGTTCTCGATAAAATTTCTCTCTTTGCGGTCATTCAGACTCCCACGAATAAAAATATTTTGTTTAAACGAGTTTTTTTTCAATTGTGAATTGTTATAATTTTCTCAAAAGTTTGGTAATTAACGATTGTTTCCGACCTTGGAGGGGCGCTAGAGAGCAAAAACGGATCACGTTTTCGAAATTGCTCTCTAGCGACCTTTCAGTTTATAATTGACCCATAGACTATGGGCCATAGTCGCTAATACATTCACTGGAAAGTCGAACCCAAGGATTTCTTGAAAGTCTTTAAAGTTATGATGATGAACTCAGAGTTCAGAACTCGACATTGAAGTTTGACCATTTTTTGCTCTCTAGCGTGTTTTCAGTATAAAATTGACTCATAGTTGCTAAAACGTTCTTTAGAAACCTTCAACTTTTACCGGTCATTGTGGTTGACCGGGTGGTCGGTTTGCTCTAAATCGAAAAACCCCTAACCGAAGAATGATTTTTCAAGAATCCTTAACTCCTGAAAAAAGCCAAAAAACCATGAAAATTTGACCTTGAAATTGTTTTTCCAAAAATTTCAAAAAGGAAAAAAATGCTTCGTCTTAAAATGACCAGAAAAAAATTCTCTACAACATGAGCCAATAAAATCGATACCCATTTTTGACTTTTGAAATTCCTTATTTCAAATCGTCATCTAAAATTCACATTAAACAGGGGGGGCAGTTTTTTGGCAAAAAAATTCGGCAATATTGGCACTAGGCTGGCCGAGGATTTTTTTATAGATAACATAAAATCCTGAAATTTTGGGAGAAAACTCCTTGATAGCTAGACAAGAAATAAATTTTTTTTATTTTTCCCTCGGAGGGGTACAAAACGTTTTTTTTGACTCACATATGCGGACAAATGGCGATTTCATTTATTTTTTGACAAAATACTCCCCTCCCCATGGCGGTTCGATTTGAAATTTTTCCGATAATGAAATCTTAACTGTTTTAGAGATTTCAAGAGGTACCATTATCAGTTGCCCTTGAAAATTGCTTGAAAATAAATATGGCTAAAATTAGGCCTCTTACTGCCCATAGCTCCTTAATGCAGCATTTTCAGGTATCGTTTTATAATCTCAAAATAATCGCATTGAACAGTTATACAATTTTGCCAAAGTTTGAAAGCGTTCTAACATAAAAAACTAAAAAAAAATCGACCTTTAACGCTGCTTTAGAGGTGGAAGATTTCATTATCGGCAATTTTTTTTTATTTTGAATGCATTTTTTATACCTAGTTACGTATTGTGTTAAATTTTCGTGAAAAAAGCCATTTGTCCGGCTGATTTAGTGTAATTTGGAAAAATCCTTGGCCAGCCTAATTGGCACATTCGGCAATATCGAGCACCCCCTTTGTACTGGGGGCCTATAACAGGAATTATTTTAGCTAAAAATGGTGATTTTGCGTAGGTTAAATTCGGCAATATCAGCACTTTCGGCAATATTGGGCCGGAAATATTGGCCCCCCTGTAATCCGCCAAAAATTATCTTTCTCTTCGAATTTAAAAATATAATACTCTCATTGGTCTCATCTTTTCAATATCATATTCGGTAATGAATTTAGGTTCGACGAAACGCGATTCGCTTCGAAGCCAATCGAAACTTATGCGGTATAATGATTTTTAATTCTTATTTTAAATAAATTAAATTAATCCATTGAATTCATGGTCTTATGGTGTAATGGCTATCACTCAGGACTTTGAATCCTGCAATCCGAGTTCGAATCTCGGTAGGACCTCACTTTTTTATTCTTAGACACTTTGTTTAGTTTCAGCTGGGTAGCTTCCAGCTTATTATTTGAATAAGCTCGTTCATTTTATTCTTTGTGATTTTGAATGCTTAACTCGTGTGAGCACAGATAAAAAAGTTCCGCCAAGGCACCGAAGCCTTTATAAAGGTTTTTTTCAAGCGCGTATTACAGAAAGCCCAAGGTAGTTAGAGTTTCATTTTTTTTGCATAAGGAAGTTCAAACGATATATTTTTGCATCCGACATTTGATATTCTAGAATTTTGATTTTTAGTTCTAGAAAATTTACTGATAAGAGCAAGGTACAGCATATCACGTGATACAAGCTCACAGTGGTGTTCACAAATTATTTTGGTATTGGAATCGATGCACAAGGATCTGACCTATGTGATCGTTTTTTCTGATTTGGTTTATATATAATCAATCAAAAATTATTTTTAAATAGCTTTAAAATTTTGATGAAAAAATCCCAATTTTTCATAAAAAATGGTTATTTTCCACTATAAAAGCAGATTAGTACACTTCTGATATTATTTCTGGGTCAATACTAATCAAGTGACTCTGTGGACAATATTTAATTGCTCGAATTATTTTTTTAATAATTAAAATATTTTCGTGAAATACTTAAAATTGAAAAATTTGAAATATCACTTCTGAAAAAAAATATCTGTTCCTGTATACCAATCAATCTTTGTTGTTGTCAACCATGGACAAAACCCTTTCCTAAAAACTGGCTATTTTCAAATTTTCATTGACGCAATAGGTCGAATTTAGTTTTTTTAGAAGTAAAAGATTCGAAAAAATCTCAAAAAATCAACCCTCCGTAATATTTGAACAAAATTTCCAAAAAAAAAAAGTTATTTTTTTGACATCCTTGCAAAATTCTTTATAATGTAATCGAACGAGACAATTCTACGACGTTTTTTGCATTTTTTAGATGATTTTAAATATGCAAACACCTTTATAAAGGTGCTGTGCTCACACGGGTTAAATAACCTACGGATTGTGCCGCTTTTATTTTTCGTTAGACAAGTTGGATTCCAACTGTTGGAATCAAAAATTCAGCATACATGTATTACATACAACTTTCGTCAAAAAATGGGCATCTATTTCATTGGCTCATGCTGTAGAGATTTTTTTCTGGTCATTAAGTCCAAGTATTTCTTTTGTTTTCAAAATTTTTTGAAAAAAAATCGATTTTTGGTCAACTTTTCGAGAGTTTACAGGGAGTCTCACACCGAGTTGTAGCGATGCCGTATGAAGAGCTAGAGCGCTTATTTTTTGCCTAGTTAAAATTAAGAGTTTTGAGTTTAAACTATTTGACTAAACCATTTTTTGGATTAGGGTCGTCGAACGTATCGGGTCGTCACCGTATCGACTTGAGAGTACCTCCAAAAGAATTTGCAAGCTCGACTTTCTGATGAACGTACAGTATGTAAAAAAATTGTTCGAGACCAACAAGGTTCAATTTCTCTGGATTGAAAGTAATGCTCCTGTCAATTATAGGTTTTGATCCAGAGAAATTTCCCTTGTTTGTCTCGAACAATTTTTTTGCATACTGTATAACTTATACGTTATTCGCTAGAACTTGGTGTAGGACTCCCTGTAAAATCTCGAATATGTGACCAAAAAATCGATTTTTTTCGAAAATTTTTTTAAAAACAAAAAAAATACTTGGAGTTTATGACCAGAAAAAATTCTTATATGGTATAGTTATTCGGTATAAGAAACTATGGGTCAATTATGTACGGTAAGGTCGCTAAAAAGCAAAAAGTTGTCAATAAAATAAACCCATTTTTGACGTTTGAAATTCTTTCAAATCCTCCCTTTCTTGAAAAGATTCCTTGATATCTGCTTGACCGATCAGATCGGAAAAATCCGAACCGAACAAGAACCGATCACATTTTTAAAATATTTGTGTCCGAGCCGATCATGAACACATTTTTGTTCAAAATGTCCGAACCAATTGTGAACATAAAAACTGGCTTCACTCAAAAAATCTCAAAATTATGATGGAAAAACAACTTTCATTTGAAAAAACATTTTTGAGCAAACTCGCTGTATTTGAACTAATAACTATGACCAGGGATCGGCATGAAGAAATAAAAAATCGTATTGGATCGGATCGAAGAGGGGTGAAATACAAACTATATTGGATCGTATCGGACGAAAGTAAATTCCAATACGATCCAATCCAGTTTTGCCGATCCCTGACTATGACACCATTAAATTGCAAACCCCCCTTTTTATATATATGCCAAAAGTCACCTGCTTTTCTAGACAGAATTATTATTTTCTGACATTTATAATATTTTTTTTAAATAAAACAAATATTTTAAGTCCAAAATCACTTGAGGGTTAATTAGCACAGTTTAAAAGTAAATATCGACATAAATACTATCAACATAGTACACATCGCCTTGCTGATTTCCATTTAATCGGCTTAAACTTTCTATCTTATTTCGAGATTTTTTTTTGAGTTATTTCAGAACAATCCCGTATTTGGATATACTTTGTTGATTTTCAACTCTTTTTTTATTAATTCCGTCAACTGTTTTCTCTTGCGATTGTTGACCCCTTTGAAATGGAATTTTGGCACCGGGACAAATATAAAAATAATAATTCGTTATAATGCGAGAATCCCGCCTCGATCAAATATTCGTCAAATGTTTATTTATTATCACTGACCCAAAATATTTTTTCTTATTTCACCGATCTTCTTCAAATTGTAAAAAAAGTACACTGCCCATACAGATAGTACTCAAATTGAACGAAAGCATAGGGAATTAGAAAGAGTTTCTGAGAATGAAAAATTTGGCGGTTTATCTTGCGGTTTTGAATCAGGGTGGTAGTGCAGATGGCTGGAGTCACGAAGATCAAGTCAGTAATGAACGTTCAGAGAATCGGTCTCAAAAAAAAATATATATTTTGCATTTTTTAGTGCCCAATCACGAAAATCGATTATTCGAGGGTATTGATTTTAGCTCCAGAAGGCAAACGAAACCGACCATTCGCTAGAACTTCAGTAGAAGTGAGAAAAATCATCACAAGATTATTGAAAGCGAGCCAATCATAATGCGTATGATCAGGTGTTTTCTGAAAGTAAAATAGTTTGCTAAAATCTGACATACAAATTTTCCATAAAAATTTTCGGATTTCAGACAAAAACGCTTTTTGAAAATAATTTGTTCCGATTTCCAAATTTTAATTTCAATAGCTGGAATTTTTCACAAGAATGAAAATTTTTTACTTTCATACGTCTCAAGCAAAATTATAAGAATAAGTTATTCCAAATAACTGATATTTTTTGTGACCTTGTAAAAGAAGATTACTATAACCTCTATTATTACGAATTATACGATGAAAACACTGGTCAAACTGTTACACGAAATGCTACAAAGAAAGAAATTTGTGTTTTTCAAAAAGAAAACGACCAATGGTGCAGATTCGGATCATGCCTAACAGGTAAGCCTACTGAAGTTATTTGTTTAAAAATTTAAATTTTTTTCAAATTAAAAAAAACAGCTTTAAATTTTATTTCAAATTTATTTTTCACTCAGACTTCAAAAATCATTAAAAATTTAAATCTGAAAATTATTAAATTAGAATAAAAAGTCTAAAATCTAAAAGTTTACAAAAATTTAAAATTGCGAAAAATATTAAATCTTGTTTAAAAATTGATGTTTTAAAATTCAAGATATGAAAGATTGAATCAGATAAAGCATCGAACAATTCTTATAAAGATGCAAGATCGAAAAAAAATCTTTGATATATTTTTCCGAATATTTGTTTACGGCTTCATGTTTTTATTATGTTGTAATTTTTTCTATGTTTTTTCGTACTTTTTATTGTTTTAAATGATATAACTTATTTTGGATTTTTTTCTACACTAACAATTTTCTCCGATTGTTGATCTGATTTAATTTTCTATATTTTTTAAAAATTAATTTTTGTAAAAAAATTCGATATCTTTAGCAAGTTTTAATATTTAAAATTCTCATATTGTTTAATTTATTCTTATTTCATGTTTTTTTTTTATTTAATCTTCGAATTAATTTTAAAGATGGGTCTTGTCAGTGTCCAGAAGGTAAATTTGGCGACAATTGCAATGAAACCACAAACAGGTCAGCTCTCGGTTGGGGAGACTGGTTAAACCAAAAATTGAACTCCGAATCAGAATCGGAGCCATTTGATGCCTCAGCCCGATCAAGTTCCGATTTCGATGCAACCACTCGAGATTCATTTTTTGACGACAGTTCGAATTATGAAATTCCGCCGACACTAAGAACAAGCACTTATTCATGGCCATCAAATTCAGTTCGAGACAAGCAAATAGCTAATAGCTACGAACAAACATAGTAAAACACACACGACATCTGCGTCTAGCGCAGGCGTGAGTTTGGAAGTAGGCGGTCGGAAAAGAGTGAAAGGTGAACGCCAAGAACAAGGTGCTCGTTTTGTTGTGTTGTGTTAATGCAATTAATTACTGACTTAAAGATTTTCAAAATCAAGTAAAGACTAAGGCCTGTTTTTTAACTAAAATATTTTCAGTAATTATCTAGATTTTTGCAAATATAGACTCAACAAGCCTTAATTTTACCCTTTCACGGTTTAAGATGAGTTTAACTCGTAGAATTTTTACTATATTTCAGTACTTATTTCTTGCAAAAAATATTTGAATCACCCAATAAAACCTTTCATTGTAATCAAAACTTTTTTCTCATTACACCATAACCCAAAAATGATCATGTGACCGTATACGCAAGAAATAAGGTCGGCCAAAATAGTACTGTTTTTTTCAAACATTTTTGCTTAAAAATAATTGAAATTTCTAGAATTCGATTAAGACATTTCCGATAATTTTAATGTCATGCATCGTTTTCGGTGGATCATATTCACCAATAAAAAATGTTCATATCATGGTAGAATACCGGTTTTATGCGGGTTAAAGCAAAAAAATATTCGAATTTTGAAAATTCTAGATTTTGTTCTAGATTGTTTTGAAAAAAATAATTGCCACCATGAGATTCCTTGGGTCAACTTTAGTCATAACCGATANTGAACATAATGATACATAATGAACATAATGTATATTCCAAAAAGGTCACGTGATCTTATTTTTCAAGAAATAAGGATTTATTTATGACATATTTTAAACCTTATTTTGGAGAAAAAGTCTTAAAAACGTTTGAAGTTGACCCTGAAATTTTTTTGACGTAATTTGACTACTTTTTCAAATTACTGTATATTGGTACTATATATTTTTTTCAAAAGTACTCAAATCATGTGGGAGACCCCTTAAAAGAATCGTACCGAATTTCTAAGACTTAAATTGCATTACAGTATGGCCTCCGGTTT